>AYEL01082621.1:0-23557 GCA_000484575.1 Olivierus martensii
TTGTATTAAATGGCTGGCTTTTAATTTTATCCAGCAAAGCAATTTTACTTGAAAGTGTAAAATCCTTTATTGACATCTTGGCAAAGATTTAAAAATTTTAAATAAAATCAACATTGTAAATGAATATCACTAGGTACAGTAACGATAGACTCTTAAGTAGATGTACACTTGCCAGACTCACGATAGAACTGATTTTCATCACACTAGTGTTGCCGAATACAGTATTGTTATGTATTATTTATCAATAATGATATTTACTTATAATTTTACTAAAGAATGGATGTTTATATTAGTGCGACGACAATGTGTATGTAATAGGATGCGAAGAAACAACCCACTCCATTGTGTTAGTCTGTATTGTCTTGTAGAAAGGTTTAACCTGAAAAATTACTGGTACAATAAAATGTTATAATTTTTATATAAGGATTTTTTTTTAAAAAGCACACAAGTATTAGTGTATATAGTGCAAATTAATAATGAACAAGCCAAACTTCCCCTGGCGGATTTGGCTTGTTCATTATTAATTTGTAAAATGGTTTATCCCCTGTACGTTAGTTGTCTATAATTGAGTGTATATAGTGTTGCCATACTTCCGAAAAATCCCTAAAATATATCAAAAATTGAAAATTTCTTTTCTGCTACTGTCCCAATTAAGCGTTTAAATTATGTATTAATTTATTAGTTTGGTTTCCATTCTTTGAGATTTGGCCCAATTATGCAGCTGCTCCAATTAACCGCTATTCACTGTATATTTATAAACATAGCAACTGAAATTTAAAGAAGAAATTTCTTCATGATATACATTATTTGTTTCTGCATTGGGGGTTACTGTTGAGGTTTCAAGGGCTGTGGTTTGACTAGTAAATTTATAAATTTTACTAGTTTTACTGGTCAAAACACAGACCTTGAAACCTCAACGGTAACCCCAATGACCAGAAAGAATTCAAACTAACCGCAGCGCCATCTCGCAATTAGACCAATTACCACTTTATTAAATCAACGAGAGGGGCCATCCATCAATCAATAATTCAACCAGAATTTTTAACTAATTTATCCGAAATTTATCAGATATAATATAATTATAATATTATAAGAATATAACATAAATATAGATGGCACCGCTCGTTGATTTAACAAAGTGGTAATTGGTCTAATTGCAAGATGGCGCTGGGGTTAGTTTGAATTGTTTCTGGTCATTGGGGGGTTACTGTTGAGGTTTCAAGGGCTGTGGTTTGGCTAGTAAATTTAGATTATTTGGAATAAGTTCCCTTGATGTTTGTATTATATAATTGTTATGATATTTAGAATTGCAGAGAATTCCCATCTTCTTGCAAAGAATCTTTTCGAAATGCAATCTTTCTCGCAAACACAATGTATGAACACTTGTGGTTCCTAGCTGCAGTCTTCAAAGAAATATCTGTATCTGGTACCACTTCGGGCATCAGGAACTTCTCCCGACAACTGATCTATCACTTTTAACTGATCCATTCCAGTCAAAACTACTTTTAACTAGTAAAAACTATAAATAATTGCAAACAAAGCAATTTTTTCGTCAATTTCAGTTTTCCCTAAAATGTCTTACAAGGGGAAGTTCAGACATTCGGGTCACCAATTTTTTTGAAATTTCGCATACTTGTAGTAGTCCCCTAGGACAATATAATGTGTGAGCAATAAAGTGCACAACTCAAGCATTGTTGAGAAAATTGCACGAGAAATTTTATACTAAGTTCATATAATCTAAAATTTAATTATCTTTCGAATGTCTCAGTAGCGCAGTGGTTGAAAATTTGCATGATCGCTGGTTCAATTCTTATCTTCGACAATTTTTTTTTATTTTTATTTTATTTTATTATTATTATTTTTCTCTTACATTGTTTTATTTGTTTGTTTATTGTTTTAATTCATTATTAATTTGTAAAATGGTTTATCCCCTGTACGTTAGTTGTCTATAATTGAGTCTCATTCGTTGAATGTAATAAAAACCAAACAAACGTGGAACTGATTTTATCAAAATCAGTTCCACGAGGTTGAAATTGATTCACAATTAACGAACAATATAGGCCAGTTAAGAAGCCGAAGATGTTAATTTCATTTCATTTGAAACAAAAATAAAACTACTGAATCTAGCTAAAAATCATCCCACAAAATGGAGTCTGCACTCTCCATAGAAAAGGTTCTCGTAAATTATTAAAGAAAGATGGGAAAAAATATCCTGTGGTGCATCTGAAAATTACTTCTCTCCGCATTTGTAACAAATAAAAACTATTCCGAATGAATTTCGTCAATAAAGTTTTTAACAATCACTAATGCAATAAAAACCAAATAATGTTTATCAAAATCAGTTCCACGAGGTTGAAGTTGATTCACAATTAACGAACGATATAAGGCCAGTTTCTAAGTCGAAGATGTATGATTTCATTTTGTTCGAAACAAAAATAAAATTAGTGAATCTAGCTAAAAATCATCCCACTTGGAGTCTGCACTCTCCATAGATAAGGGTTCTCATAAATTATTAAAGAAAGATGGGAAAAAATATCAAAATTGGAGGAATATTTGCCAATAAATATGCTATTATCAATAATTATAAATTAGTATGAGGGGTGAGTCAAGACATGCCTCCACTCCTCCTGTTCTCCAATAACTGGTCACACCAGTCAAAGTTTAAAACCCAAAAAATTCATTATTTTTGCTTAAATTGAGAAAAAATGTTAAAATCTCAAATTCTATCATATTTTTCATATTTCTGTCATACTACTCAAAAATTTGATATATCAGTGGCCCAGTGTGAAGAAGTCAGAGGAGATCGGTAAAACACTAATAATTAGGTACCTATTTTAACAAATACGAATTACATGTTTTATTTTAGAATTTTTTATTATTTTGTTTAATTGGGACAGCAGCTTAATTGGGCCAAAATGGCTTAGTCCCAACATGTCCCAATTAAGCGGAATCCACTGTATATCTTTTGTAGATTTCAGTTACAATGTTTTATTTTCCCACTATTCTAATTTTTGGAATTGCATTTACTAGTCACAGAATTTATTGATTACATCACCATTGTAATATGAGTGGTTATAAGTCATGGACTACCTATATTTAAAGAAATTTAAACAAGTGTAATAAATAAATAAACATATAGAAAACATAATTGCATGATTAGGAAGCTATCAGGCTTATCATCATAAAAGAAATTTTAGGTAATACTAGTTTTCACTAGTCATATTGAGAGTTTTAACTGGAGAAGTTTTATCGAAAACTAGAAGTTTCTAACAAATATAGTGAATTCTAGTATTGACTAGTTAATACTAGTATTCACGAAAACACTTTATTAACAACTAGTTTCAGCTAGGCAAATCAGGTTTTGATGGTAACATATATAAGCAAATATAAATAGAGCTTGTGTCATTGCATCTAGATGCAATGGCACAACCTGGTGATCAAAACATAAACAATTGAAAAAACCAAATTTATACAGCAATACCTCGCATAGTCCGATTTCAAATAGTCCGGGTTTCACTACAGTCCGGATTGTAATTGTTAATAAAATATTTTTAATTTATTTTTTTAGAATAAATATGAAATGTAAGTGTGCTTGCTACTTACTACTTATATATGACTCGAATAGCCACTGTGATGAGCTGAGACAAGCAGGCGGCTGCTCCAGTGTTGCCAAATTTATCTGAACAACGTTTGTTATAGTGCCTGCTTCTCAAGTGCAATATCGTCAGTTGTTTATCGCAAATGCTTAATTGAATCATTGAATCGGAATGAATACTGGGCATATCGGCATTTGCGACTCATCAACCCGCAGCGGCCCAGTTCAAGTGGAATCTTCCTTTACGCAGAGCACCGCTCTGGGTTTGTAATAGCGCCAAGCGGTCGACTTGGAGAAAGTGAATGCGTTCACCTGCTGGGCGATCCCTCTTTAGTGGCCCAGTTCAAGTGGAATCTTCCTTTATGCAGAGCACCGCTCTGGGTTTGTAATGGCGCCAAGCGGTCGACTTGGAGAAAGTGAATGCGTTCACCTGCTGGGCGATCCCTCTTTATCTATTCGTCTTTATGGGCTTGGATCCCCTTTGTCCCCTTCTGTCTAAAATCTTTTATAAAGATTTATAATAATGTTTAATGCATATGAAATAATAATTAATGTAAAAATTTACGATTTAAAAAAAACATAAATCGAAAATTTCTTGAAACCAATTATAATTTTTCCCATAGGTTATGTACCTCGAATAGTCCGGTTTCAATTAGTCTGGTAAGAAAGAGGAACCAATTAACTGGACTATGCGAGGTATTGCTGTAGTTATAATAAACTAAACAAATTATTAACATATAATAGTTTATTTCTAAATTTGAATAAAAATTTCAAAGTAATGCAAAAAATAAAAAATATTTATAATTTATAAAAATATATTTAACAAATATATTTATTATAAAAAATACCCATTTATAAATTTAATATAAAATATCCATTATTTACATTACAATATTTGTAATAAATTATTTACCAAGACTGCTCAAACAAACATCAATATTAATAAGCAATCATTTTGATGTCAAAATTTAATTTTCAGAAATGTTATCAAAACATTTGGCAATTTTCTCAGTGCTACAAATCTGCATTGAAATTACTTCAGCAGGATATTCGAAATTACTTTACATCTAAAATTTCATATATTATTCTAAATTAGAATAATTTATTTTGTTTAATAAATGCATGTTTTGTCCATCTTATTTTTCATTTATCTATTATTACATGCAGATTAACTTTTAATACATTAATATCTGATATATATTTTTAAACATTAGAAAAATTCATTTGTATATTTTTTCTCAAAAGTTTTTCAAATCATTTAAGTTGGAGTTTTACAAACCATGAGCCACCATTACTGCCGTTGCTGTGAAAAAGGCACTATGGACAAAATATCACTTTTCTGCTATACTACGTTAGAGAAAATTCAGGTTTCTACATATTGAAATTTTTCTAAGATACCTTCAATTTCTATATATGGAGGTCTGACTGTAATTGCATATTGTAATTTAGGTCTCTATGGTAACACGAAAAATGAAACTTTGTTTATTTTATTTTTTTAAATAGTTTGTTGTTGTTCTAATATTATTTTTGTTCGAAAACTTTTTCTTGTATTCGGTGTATGTATAAAGAATTAACTGAAGAGGGTCAAATTAAAAACGACTGTAAACGTTTTTATTAGACAATAAAAATGTTTGAGTTATAATTTTATACTGCTGTTAGTACTTGGACTTTAATTAATTTTAAAGACTTAGGAAATATTTAATACTTAAATATGATATATTAATTGAATAAAAACTTTACATTTAATGATTTGCAAAAAACTTTTTTATTAAATATTATGGAACTAATTTTTTATCTACATTTAAACAATTAAATACATATTTTCATTAAGATAATACAAAATGTTGCAATATGAACTCTTGATTTTATATTTATAAACATATTAGATATCATTAACAGCTGTAATGAGATTTAGAAGATATTATTTTATTCTTACCAAATATGCCAAGATTCCATTTATTTTTAGTTCATAATGATTACTTTTCTATCTACTAGTTTATTAATTTTTTTTTAATAATTGTTGTTACAATGATAGTTTTTACAAAATAATAAATATCAGGTCATCCCATAAGTAATGTTGTTGTTTGCATGTAAAGAAAACAAACAAAATTTACCTAGAACAGATATTTTAAACATCATAATAAGTGCCCCCAGTACTTAGTCTTCTCCCACTATTCAACAAGTTGTTTTTGAATGCCAGACTTGATAAAGACTATGGATTTCAATCCAAAAACTCTGACAGGTTTGATTCACCTCCTTGACATTTCAAAGTTTTTCTCCAGAAAGATAGTATTTGAGGCTGCAAAACGTCTTCTCCCACTATTCAACAAGTTGTTTTTGAATGCCAGACTTGAAAAAGACCATGGATTTCAATCCAAAAACTCGGACAGGTTTGGTTCACCTCCTTGACATTTCAAAGTTTTTCTCCAGAAAGATAGTATTTGAGGCTGCAAAACAGATGGTAGTTGGATGGTTCAAGGTCAGACATATGCTGGATGGGGAAGTTTTTCCTATTCAAACTCTTGCAACTTGGCAGAAGTCTTTTTGGCCATGTGTGGTTTCACATGATCACCATGCCTTTATGATTAAGAGTGCCAGACATTTTTCCTGCAAGGCAGTGCATAGACACTTTAGCTGCTGACAGTAGACTTTCCCTGTAATGATTTGCTTAAATGGCAGAAGTTCATAATGGATTATGCCTTGCATATCCCACCAAACATTCAGTGGAACATGTCAAGATTTAGTCACTACTGCAGGCAGAATCTGTTTAGGAAGCTACTGGTGTTTGTGCTTAAATGTTGTGGGGTACAGAATCCCTTTTTCATATCCTATAACCACTCTTTTCATAAGAGAGCAAAAAGTGCAAATGTCCACATGCTGTTGCAGATTTTGTGATGTGAGCTCATGAAGTATTCATTTGTCCAGTTTTGACACACAATAAAGATTCTGTAGATTCCTGTGAATAGTTGAATGGATGATTGTGGTAAATTACTTGACCGTTGCCTCTGAATTCCTCTCAACAGCAGCTCTCAACACATCATTATCCAGCTCAACTGGTTGACATATTTGTGAGGGTCCTGTTCCCAAACTTGAATTTCTGGAACTATCCTTCACACTTTTTGATATTCAGGGTACGCTGCCCATATATGGTGTTGATATTTTGGTTATGTCCTTGGTTAACTTCATATAGCATAATATGCCTTATGTGCTCTTCAGACCCCCCCCATTTCCAATAGACTTTAATGGCACAAGGAATGCATGTACAACTGTTGTTCTCTACCTCACATTACTTGAAGAGCATGCCGTGTGATACATCTAATCATACCCTTAATCTACTTCATTGTCTGGTTGCCTGAAGCAGTAGTTCTGTGTGAATTGCAAAAAACAACATTTTGTGGGATGATCTGATATTAATTCTGAAGATATTTTCTAAATGTTAACTTTACTTATTTTTTTCTTTTAAGTTTCTCAAGAATTGCGATTTGCCTGACCACAATGCATTATATTGTTGAATGCATTTTTCATCTATCACGTTTATTATATTTTGCTGAAAAATCAAAAGCTGCAAGTTATGGGTATGAATGATCTTTTTTATATAGAGAGTGTTAATAATAATACATAGATTTTTTTTGTAATATTCATAATTATTTTTTAACTAATTTAAAACTAAAATTAGAATCCTGTTCTCAAATGCAAAATTTTGTTTGGTTGAAACGTGTATTAAATTCTCTTGTTGCTTATAATATACAGTAAATCTTCAATATTTGGAATAGTTATGATCTTTAGAAAATATAATGAATACTTAATTTACAATTATTCAACTTCAGAAGTTACAGAAAAAAATAGTTTGTGTTAGCACTAACATTATAATTTTTCCACCTAATATTTTAGGATGAAAATAATGCAGTGTTTCGAACTTCATTTTAATGTTAATGTGGTATATTAATAGTTTCTCATCAAAGCACACAACAGCAGTATTTTATAAAATAAACATACTTTAATAGGTGAAATACTTTCGGACAGATCCAACTTCAGTGCCTTACAAAACCATAGAACATGGTGAATTCTAAAATGAAACTCAGTATGTTGTTGTTCGATAAAAGTTAAAATAATCATACAATATTATTTTATATATTAAATTTATTATACTAAAATAAAATATAAACTTAGTAAATATGTGAAAACTATATTACTCATTAAAAATCATTGAATAATGGGTCTAAAAATTTCTAAATTACTTAAATTCTACTTATGGCATATAGCCAAGCATTAGACATATTTTCTGGCTGTTTATCATTAATAACATTAGAAATCTTAAAAAAGAAAAAATTTTAGTAAACTTTCTGCAACAAATCTATCTTATGTTGTTTGTCTAATGATTTTTGTTTTGTTCTAATTTACTTCGATATTATATTCATAAAATCTTTTCGAGGGGCAGTTCTCATGTGCACTAATCTAATATCATTTTTGTTTTTTCAATCTTTCACTTAAACATCTCTCTGTTACCTCAATATAGAATTCTTCTTTATTAAGTTTTATGTTATTTATCGGTATTTGATAAATACCAAATAACACAAGAAGAAGATAGATTTGTTGCAGAAAGTTTAGAAATCTTAAAAAAATTTTAGTAACATTGTTAATGATAAACTGCTAGAAAACATATCTAATGCTTGGCTATATGCCATAAATAGAATTTAACCAATTTAGAAATGTTTTGATCCATTATTCTATAGTTTTTAATGAACAATATAGTTTTTATACATTTACTATCTTATATTTTATTTTAGTATAATACAATATTATTTTTATATATTAAATTTGATTGTTGTCCGATAAAATTTAAAATAATGTACTGAGTTTTAGTTTAAAATTCACTATGTTCTATGGTTTTGTAAGGCACTGAAGTTGGATCTATCTGAAAATATTTTGCCTATTAAAGTGTTTATTTTATAAAATATTGCTGTTTGTGCTTTGATGATAACTATTAAATGTATTAAGAATATAAGCAGGTATAATTTTTAATGTGGAATATTGTTTAATAATGCAAATAATAAATTAGCATATGAGAACTATTTATCTACTCTAATATTTGTTTAGCTAAAGTAAAGACAGTCAAATCAATTCATGTGCATCGATATTGCAATATTTCACTTTCTAATTTAATTAGAAATTCACTATTCTAAATAATCTAGAAAATTCTTTCATATTGGAACCATAAATATTCATTTCCTTTGTATTTAGATCTAATACAATAACAATAGAGTTGCTCTATAATAGTAGTCTGGTGTTGTTGATCCTGTCAACTCCATCACAGATATGGAAGGTCTCTGAAAGACAGTTGATAGTCTTGCCATCTTATAACTTCTGGTTGGAACAGACAAATGAGAGGAGATGATGAAAATAACATCTAGCTTCTTTAAGATATAAAGAAAAACAAAAGATATTAAAGGCATTCAAGTTTGTAAATGTGAGTCTGAAAGTGTATGAGAAGTATCAGTATTCTGAACACACCTATAACATTTATAGCATCAGTTAAAATTAATTTAGGACAGTTGATGTAATTACAACCAAGTGAATTTAGATTCATGAATACTAAAAACTGATTAAAACTATTTTACTGCAAACAAGTGAATTCAAACACATTGAGTTTGCAAAATAAGGAAGATTTATTCATTCTCCTTTTTGCATATCAAGAATATTTGGTAATTACTCTAGATATGTAATTACCAAATACTGTGTAACAGGAATATAGTAAATGCTTTGTATTTTTACAAGGTGTGTTCAAATATAAATTATAATTTATGAATTACAAAAAAATACAAATTTATATACAAATATTGATACCATCATTTTTCAATGTAATTACTTTCCTTTGAAATACATAGGTGCAATCTGTCAAGTAGCCTCTGTTCCATGTAAAAGAATTCTTTTGGCTGAAGGCCCAATCACTCTTCAATAGATTCAATTACAATTTCATTGTATGAAGTTTCTAACTCCTAAGAACTCCTTTAATGGGTCTAAAGAAATGAAAGTCTGATGAGACAAGATCTGAACTTGGAGAAATATGACAAAAAAATTCATGTTAGTTTTTGGATCATGGCCACCATGTGAGAATGACATGAGGATGGATGGACATTGTTCTATAAAAAATGAATTTAAATTTGGTATTTTTCCTCGTTTTGGGTTGCTGTTTTAATATGACCCAACAGGAGACTTGAATAATAATCCAATTTTATTGTACATCATTCTATGGGGAAATTCAAGTGCAAAGTATCCTTCATATCCCAAAAAAGTGCTGCCATTTATCTTCCTCACTGAGAAGGCAAAATGATAACATTTTTAGGCTTTCTTAGACTTAGGTGACAAAGTATGAAACCATTGCATTGAAGCTTTTTGTTTTTGGAATAAAATAATGCAGCCAGGTCTTACCTGTGATGATGATAGACTAAAAAATGCTCATCCTTTTTTTCATTTCAACAATGCATGGTATAACTTCAGTCTTGTCTTTCTGTGTTGTCAGTTAGCAACCAAGAAATCCAACAAGCATACATCTGATATTCAGTTGATCATGATGCTATCCACACTGCTATATATCATTCATTACAAAAAATTGAATCTGTTTATTCAACTATTGTTGTCATCGGTGTTCTCAGATGACATGAATAAGTTTTATTCTCAATACATTCACAGCCTTCTTTGAAAGCCTTACACTATTAATAAATGCAAGTTCTTGTTTTTGAAACAGTGATGAATTTATGAATTTGTAGATTTTTTGCAGGAATGTTTTAGATCAGGGATGTCGAACCTTTTGACTTCCTTGGGCCACATTTGAAGAAAAAAAATTGTCTTGTGCTGCACATAAAATATAAAAATTCTAACAATAAGTTATTAAGCAAAAAAGTTACTAAATAATGTACAATACAGGTAGGCCTCGATTAGTGCGAGTTCGAATAATACAATTTCGATTAGTGCGACTTATAAAATTGATACCGTTTCTCAGTTAGTGCGAGCAAATATTCGATTAATGCGAGTTGTAAGCATAGACCAGTTTTATTATTAATAACAAAGCTCAGTCTCCTTTTTATGATGTCAATTAACAAATTACCATTAATTTTCGGTTAGTAAAACCGGACGAGGAGCAGTCCAAGAACAGTCACTTGGCTTTGAAGGAGTGAATCATCAGAAAGATGGGCTTTTTGCCGTTAACTGTTTAACATTACTGTACTATTATTTAGCTTTGCTATCGTATACATACAGTATAGTACAGAATTTTCTCTTTTAAATGTATCGAAATGGATGAAAGGAAGAACACTTTTGACGATAAAACAGGAAACGAAAAAAAGAAGAGGATAGTGATTAGCTACAGCAAAAAAATGGATGTGATTGAGTGACATAAAAGCGATTGCTCAACTTCCTCTTTTGATTCGCTATTTTGGTTTTGATTTGGCGGTTGGTTTGATGATGGTATGAGACGCAATTCCTGGTAAGTTATTAATTTAAATGATGAACAACGATGTAAAATATGAAAATAAATATTTCTTAAACAGTTAGTATTGTGGTTATTCATCATGAGGTTAGCTAATGCCGGAATCTCACAAAGCAAGAACCAATTACCATATTTTACATATAGTTAATACTTTGAATAGTGCGAGAAATTCGTGGAACTAATTATTTGCACTAATCGAGTCCTACCTGTATATGATATCCACGATGACAAATAAGCAAAAATGTCGTAGCAAAATAATCTTGACTTTTTCTTGTTCAGAAATTTTTTTAAAATCATTGATCGGATCAAGAAGTTTTTCCTACCCGTATATGATATCCACGATGACAAATAAGCAAAAATGTCGTAGCAAAATTATCTTGACTTTTTCTTGTTCAGAAATTTTTTTAAAATCATTGATCGGATCAAGAAGTTTCAACCCCTGAAATAAGAAATATTATAGAAAATGGAAATAGGAAATGTAAATAGGTATTTAAATAATAAAAACTTCATTAACTTCATTATTTTTTTTATATATTTTTAGTACAAAAATGAAACAAATTTATATTTTTCTTTATTAGTGGGATATTTAATGTTGTTGTTGCAAATTTCAAAAATAAAAGAATAAGTACATAAATTTCCTTTAAAAATTGATTTTTGATTTTATGTTGGGCTGCAGGTTGGACAGCCCTGTTTTAGATGAAAGGATTATTTTGGATGAAACCAGATTTATTTGATCAAAAGTTTGTGAGAGCTTGTTGTCATTTTTCTTTATCAATTTTTGTGTATTTCCTTTCTGTAGTTTTGAGAAGTTTAAGTCTAGAATCAGAAGTTGAATGAGTTGTATAGTTAAGTATTTTACAAAAAAATCAAACCAATGGATAGAAGTTTGGGGTCAGTTAAGTCAATGTAGATATTGGCTGCAATGTCAATATGGAGATACTATAATTTATCTATCCATAGACATGACATGCCATTCTTGGTTCCATGTAAAATACTCAGGAATTTTATTCAAGAATTTTCTGTACTTGTAAAAGTTACTATAAAAAGGATTTTGCTACTAGGGCAGGGATATAAAAGTATAATTTAGAACTGTGTGCTAATTAGTGTCTTCCAATTCTCTCTCGTGATATCAACAACTGATTGCTTTGAATTAGCTGTGAAGAAAGGTAAACTTGCTTTCTATATGCTCTTTATTTGTTTTGTCAGCAACTTCTATCTGTGAATCTCCTATAATCTTTGTTGCATATAGGATATTGAATGCTTTCTGAAAGTCTTTCAATATTTTTTTTTATATTAAATTTTACTCTGCTTTGCACACTACTGGATACTGAGAAGCAAGGCCATCATAGGCTGCTTATATATATGGTGTGGTCTTCCTTGTTTTATGCTGCTTTTCTGTTGGAAATAATTAAATAGTATGGATATTCCAGAATTCATTATAGGCTGTCTATATCTGTAGTAGATCAGCTATGAGATGAAGAATGATTCAACAAGCTGGACTAAATCCTTATTGAAGAAATCTGGAGATATAAACATGGATTAAACCCAAATTTTCCAGGATAAAGTGCAACACAATTCCATGCAATTGACTTATTTTTGCTCTTAAATTGATAGAAGGGGATTTGGATTTTTACCATAGCCAGGCTTGAATCAAGGTCTTAGATCGATGGATGAAATTAGATGTGATTGGGAGCAAGGCAACTTATATATATATATTACTCTCAGCTTAGAAACAATTTCTTGATAACATTAAAGTATGTAATAAAATGTAGAGATTAAGTTTCTCTCTCTGATTAATAAATTGGTTCTGGGGCAACAATATAAATGCAGGACAGGACAACATAACACAAGATACTTTGTGAAGAGGTTAATTCTGACCTATCCTGTCTGTTATTTTATTATGCTCTTTTTATTATTTATCGTTACATTCAATACGCGGTTCAGTAACATGTGAGTCCGCTTAACACACGGTTTTACCATGGCTACCTTGATAATCAATTGCTTGTTATATCACTCCTAAACATCTTCGTCATTAAGTAAAGTTTTTATGTGTATTTTAATAAAACAATTCAAAGTAAAGGTATTATTTTATTTTTCTTTCATGACAAAAAGAAATCACACAGAAAATTCTTATCAATGTTGGAACTTTTATTATCGCTCAATTTATATTAATACAGTATTGTAACTTGCGGTTCACTTAACTCGCAGTTTAGTAACCATAGACCCCGACTGCCATGTGTTAATGAGGTTAGACTGTATTTATTAACTATTAAATTAAAATTTCTTTGATAAATGAAGTTTTTTTTTACAGACTATTTCTATTATCTTTGGCATAAATAAATAAAATCATTGTTTCATCATAAACTATTGATTTTGTTGATCTTTATTTAATTTCATTATTGTGAATAGTACCTCTGTTTTTAACATCATATTTATGAAAAATTGGTTCTTAGTTACAAGTTCTTATTTTACAAGCTAAATCTTGGAACAAATGAACTTATAAAGTAGACTACCTGTATTTCATTTTATTTGATTTTTTTTATTTTTCTCGAGTTTATTAAAAACATGCATATATATATAATTTATATACACAAATGTTGTGTGTGTGTTGTGTGTGTGTTTGTTGTGTGTGTGTTTGTTGTGTGTGTGTGTGTGTGTGTGTGTGTGTTGTGTTGTGTGTGTTGTGTTGTGTGTGTGTGTGTGTGTGTGTTGTGTGTTGTGTGTGTGTGTGTGTGTTGTTTGTGTGTGTGTGTTGTGTGTGTGTGTTGTGTGTGTGTGTTGTGTGTTGTGTGTGTGTGTTGTGTACAAATGAATACGCGAATACATATATATATATATATATATATATACATACATACACAAATACATAAACAAAATATGGCATTTCATAGGTTTTAGTGGAATAATACCTCTTAAAACTTGAAATTGGCATCCTAGATTTATATAATTATTATAGATTATGAATAATATACTGAATGTACTTTATCTGATTATAAATTTTTTGAATTAAAATAGTATTTATCAGCTATATTTTTATAAATATATAACATTTTGAAAATACAGTGGATTCCACTTAATTGGGCCACCGGTTAATTGGGGCAGCCGCATAATTGGGCCAAATCTCAAATAACAGAAACCAAACAACTATAATTTAAACGCTTAATTGGGACAATAGCAGAAAAGGAATTTTCAATTTTTGATATATTTTAGGGATTTTTCGAAAGTATGGCGACACTACATACACTAATACTTGTAGTGTGCGTTCTTAAAAAAAAATCCTTATATAAAAATTATAACATATTTTTATTGTACCAGTAATTTTTCAGGTTAAACCGTTCTACAAGACAATACAGACTAACACAATGGAGCGGGTCATTTCTTTGCATCCTGTTACATACGCATTGTCGATACACTGTTGCTGCACTAATATAAACATCCATTCTTTAGTAAAATTATAAATAAATATCATCGCTGATAAATAATACATAATAATACTGTATTCGACAACACTAGCATGATGGCATAACAATACTGTATTCGGCAACACTTGCGTGATGAGAATCAGTTATCTATCGTCATACTGTATTCGACAACACTAGCGTGATGAGAATCGGTTATCTGCAATACTGTATTCAGCAACACTAGTGTGATGAGAGTCAGTTATCTATTGACAATACTGTATTTGGCAACACTAGTGTGATGAGAATCGGTTATCTAGTCATGTATCAGGCGAATGTGCGTCTACTTAAGAGTCTACCGTTACTGTATCTAGCAATATTCATTTACAGTGTCGATTTTATTTAAAATTTTTAAATCTTTGCTAGAAGAAAAATGATTTTGCACTTTCAGGTAAAATTGCTTTGCTGGATAAAATTAAAAGCCAGCCATTTAGATTTTACACTTTCAAGTAAAATTGTTTTGCTAGATAAAATTAAAAAATGATTTTGCACTTTCAGGTAAAATTGCTTTGCTGGATAAAATTAAAAGCCAGCCATTTATTCTTGAATAAAATTGCTTTGCTGGATAAAATTAAAAGCCACCGTAGACTCGTTGAAATAAACCAAACTCAAAAACTGCTTTGCTGGATAAAATTAAAAGCCAGCCTTTTAATACAAGCCATCGATTCATTGCTGAATAAAATTAGAAGCCAGCCATTTAATACAAGCTATCGTAGATTCCTGAATATTTGCCAAGATGCCAAGAAATGATTTTACACTTTCAAGTAAAATTGCTGGGCTGGGTAAAATTAAAAAAGCACTATTTAAAATAAAGCTATCGTAGACTCGCTGATATAACTGGTGTACCAAAATCAAAAGGACATTGTAGACTCACTGAAATAAACCAAAATCTACCATAGCATGTTTCCTACAGCAAGAAAATCAACTGCGTGAGGAATGGGTATTACAGAAAGAAATTCCAGGAACATCCAAAAGAAAGCATGATGGAAAGGATTCAGAAGTCGAAGAATCATTAGATCTATTGTTTTCTATAATTAGTGGGCAAAGCATGAATATCAGCGGTCCAGTGTTGAAGATGAAGTCAGAGGAGTTCGGTAAAAAGCTAATAATTATGTATCTATTTTAATAAAGCATTAAAATAGGTACCTAATTATTATCTTTTTTATCTATTATTTATTTACCTACAAATTACATATTTTATTTTAAAATTTATTATTACTTTGTTTATTTGGGGCAGCTGCTTAATTGGGCCAAAATGGCTTAATCCCAATGTGTCCCAATTAAGCGGAATCCACTGTAATTAATATAATATTATTCATTAACCTAAAATTTAAACATATAAATTTATTTTTCATTTTTTATTACAGGATGAAGGAATAGTTAAGTCAACAAAGGATACAGTAATAAGTAATCAAATTATCAAATTATTTATGCTTTTAGACTGGAAATAATATTTTTATGATACAGTATCTCCCTGATTTACATAAATTTGAAATTACATAAAATATTTCCTATAACTTTTTTATTCGTTTTTCAGATATCAAGCATAAATATTTAATGTATTTTTAGATTACAAGTACAAATATGTTAGTTTAAAATATTTAAAATTTCATATTGTTTGATTTATTTATGTTTGTGTACTTTATTTGTTGACTGTATCATATTATAATATTCTTCCATATAATACTGTCCCCTTTCAGTTGGGGATAAATATGGTGCTATAGCATTGTGTAAGTGCAATCATTGCAGTTCACTTAGCTCCAGGAGTTTTTCTGACTTACATAAAATTCAAGTTACATAAAAAGGTTCGGTCCCAATTATTTGGATAAACCAAAGAATAACTGTATTTACAATTATTTGCAGTAGTTCTACTTCATACAAATTATTTGCTTTTTTAAGATCAAAAATAATAATTTTATATATAGAATATTACAATTGCTTGATTTTATTGGAATAAATCCTAATAAAAAGTATTTTTATTAATATACAGTGATAATATGTGAAGAAGTTAACTCTGACCTATCCTGTTATTATTATATTATATTCTTCATTATTATTTCTTATTATTTTCATTATTATTTAAAGTATTATGTTTAGTTTAAGAGTTAATTCATATATCATGTCCTCTGTCTCTTAAAAATTATGAGTTACAGTCAAGAAGTCCACCTCCCAATGAACTCTCTCCAAACAACATTTGTTATGTCATCTACTCTAAGTCATTTCCACTGATCTGATGTGAGAATAAAAGAATGATCTCATATCAATGTTTTATATTCAGTGCATAATTAATTGTAAAGAAGATGACATGAATTGATCACTCCATAAACTAAAAAACTTGAACTTGTTGCATGACTTTTATGTAAATGAGACAAGCTTGGGACTGTGAAAGTTGTCTATATAAACGTGTGTTACATGATATCAAGAGGCATGTTGTATTGCATTGACAACATACCTCTTGATATTGATGTTTGACTTTCTTATAAGATTGATAATTGCTTGATTTTGTATCAGAGAGTGGAGGTAGTAGATTTAATTATTATTTAAGATTATATTTAGTGTTGTTTTTGGATCTTTGGAGTTTTGATCAAACAAGTTTTATTGTTAACTTATTTTGTGCTTTATAATTGTATAAATAAAACTTTGGTTAACACTCTTTCGTAAGGGTTTGTGTCTAATAAATTAATTATTATTGTTTAACTTTATTTGTTTTGGGAATTTATTCAATTTATTAGTATTAGCATAATTAATTGTAAAGAAGATGACATGAATTGATCACTCCATAAACTAAAAAACTTGAACTTGTTGCATGACTTTTATGTAAATGAGACAAGCTTGGGACTGTGAAAGTCACTACTATATAAACGTGTGTTACATGATATCAAGAGGCATGTTGTATTTCATTGACAACATACCTCTTGATATTGATGTTTGACTTTCTTATAAGATTGATAATTGCTTGATTTTGTATCAGAGAGTGGAGGTAGTAGATTTAATTATTATTTAAGATTATATTTAGTGTTGTTTTTGGATCTTTGGAGTTTTGATCAAACAAGTTTTATTGTTAACTTATTTTGTGCTTTATAATTGTATAAATAAAACTTTGGTTAACACTCTTTCGTAAGGGTTTGTGTCTAATAAATTAATTATTATTGTTTAACTTTATTTGTTTTGGGAATTTATTCAATTTATTAGTATTAGTTTCTAACATCTTTTTCATTATTTAATTCTAACACTTGTTTGATACTTCTAACAACCATAAGTTTTTCAGATGTTTGTTTTGTTATATCGTGTAAACAATAGATTTAGTGTTAGATATTTATTTGTGGAATTTATTTATTTTCAGAAATAATAAAAAGACCTGAGCTCAGGCTGGACTCTGGATTTGCAGAATCATAAAAGCTGTTAGGTTTAGATTATTGCTAATTTTGAATATTGCGACTTTGCATATATACAGGGTGTCCATAATTTAAGTTCCCTTATTCAGAGCTACCTGCAGCAGTTACTATTAGAAAATTATGAAACTTTGGGTATCTCTTACTAAAGGGATGGAAAAGACATTCAGCAAAAACAAATTTGGTTCCAAATATCTCCACTAGAGGGGCTTTATTGTAAAACTACCTAGAGTCCCTAGATTTATAGAGTAGCTCACCCTGGCCTGCAGCCTCCATTTTATATCCTTCTGGCCGATTGTTCGCTATACGGTACTATAGAATTTTCACAAGAAATACTTAACTCACATTCATACAACCATATTAGGAAGAGAAAATGCATTTAGAAATTTAAAAACATGCCAAAGAATATTAAATAATGCATAATTGTTTTAGGAAAAATGTTTAACTTGCATTATTCGTAACAAAATTAACACAATATTTTTTACTGTCTTCATTTAAAGACAGTACTTTTTTTCCTTATGTAAATATTTACTCATACAAAAATAAAAGTTCTGTTTCGTCATTTATTTTTTTAATTATAATTTACAACCATATTTATTAAATCATCCGAAATTAAGTATGTTTATTTTTCTTTCTGTTATGTTCTGTTTCCTGATTTCTTCATAACCACTTCTACTACAAGATATGTATAATTTTAATGCATTGTTAAGTCTTTTCAGACCATGTAAAATCTTGGAATGACTGTTTTAAAAGAATCATATTTAATCACTGTTGAATACATTTTCAAAAATTCATTTGTTTTTCCAATTGGTGAATTTTATTATTAGATGCCGTTAACTTTCTCTTTAGTTCTCTCTTTTCTTTGTCTTCAACATCTCTAATTGCTTGCACATTTTTTTTTTTCATATATTTCGCCATTAACTTTCTCTTTAGTTCTCTCTTTTCTTTGTCTTCAACATTTCTAATTGCTTGCACATTTTTTTTTTCATATATTTCCATGATATCTATTTCTTTTTTCCATTAGATAAAGTTACATCTGCCAGAATAATTATATTATTATTATTATTTTTATCAGCAATCAACATGCTAGGATTTATTTTTAAGTTTAATATAATTCTTAATTATAAGTATTAATATTTACATTTTTCTTAAATTATTAACTTAGTAGCAGGTGAAAATATTTTTTCAAAAAAATGAAATAGTTCTACAGAATTTTAATTCGTTACTGTACCCTCGGAAAAAAGTTAAAAGATTTTATATAATGTCAATAAGAAAAAAAAAAAGCCAGAAAAAACACCAAAATGTTAAAAAAAATTTCTAAAGCCAACCATGTCTTAAAAAAGCTAAAAAGATGTCATTTGGCGTCATAAAAGCTAATCTGTCTACCCTAATTGTAAGCATGACCAAACATTTGATTCTGGAGTATAGGGCCGTCAAAACATAAACGGCGCCTCCAGAAAACAATGGTGCGCCAATGCAGTAAATTTAAAAATGCGCTCCGACATTCATGCCGAAAAACTGATGGAAACGGAATATTGCCGAATTTTTCATTATCAACCTGTACTTTGGAAGGCAGAAATCTATACGAATGACAGTTTCAATGAAACTTCACTCGCTAATAGTGGTTTTTGTATCAACAATTTAAAGAATTGTAACGGAAGGAAGCATAACAGCAGTACGATGACTTGTAAATGGTAAACATGCCAGTTATATTGTCAGCACATGCAACGAAAAGGAATTTTAATATTTATAAATAAAGATTACAATATTTTAATATAATTACTATTTTTTTAAATCAAACATCAAATCGAAAATGATGATAAATTCTCTATTGCGATCCGTTTTATATCGTATCGCTTATCGTTAACTCTAACTGAAAAGACTCATTGATCATCGAATGGACAATGTCCAGTTTAGCTAGTATGAATGCACGCACAGATTAGGTTATACAGATATCTGACTCTCATAGACCGCTATGGTAGCACGAATTCGATTTTCTTTGGCCTGGAGATGGTGTGGGTTATTATTGGAAATACACTGCCGTTATCACCGTTTGTTGTTAGTACTCAACACTAACAACAAAAATGGTGATAACGGCATCTAAATAGTTGGATGAAATTATTTAGATAACTAACTATTTAGTCATCCAACTATTCATCCAATTATTTAGATAACAGCATCTAAATAGTTGGACAAAATTGATGACATCATGCATTCCCCGTCCGCGTGTTTTTACTGTTGTATTTTTATTAATATTACTTCTGATTTTTACTATATTATGTTGTAACATTAATATTTTTATTTTTAATATTTATTATTATTATTGTTTGGTAGCAGCGGAATTTGTAGTAGTAATATATAAGTAGTGTTTCCGGGTGGGAATTCCTTCCCGCCCGTTCCTGGGAATTTTTTTCGTTTTCCCATTCCTGAATCCCGAGAAAAATTTCTCGGGAAATCGGGAAAATCGGTTCCTTGAATCCAGTAATACCCACAATGGGAAATAAATGTACTATTCACAATGTATCTTTTAAATATTTTTCCTGTTTATCTCTATCTAAAGTTACATTGTGCTACAATATTATACGCCACCAGAAATCTACATGCGACACCAGAATCAGATAACACATGACCAGCTAATTTTAACTCTTGTAAATCGAGCACATTTCATCATGGAGAATAGAAAACAGTTTGTACATATTTACACAGAAAAATATTTATTTTCACAACCCAGGATTTGACAACAAAGTCATAAAAATTACCTTAGATTTCGGACCTCTCTGAAAAACTCTGCTTACAAATATCACACTGGAAAGGCTTTTCACCAGTATGAGTGCGAATGTGTTTTCTCAATGACGTCATCTGTGAAAAACTCTGCTTACAAATATCACACTGGAAAGGCTTTTCACCAGTATGAGTGAGAATGTGTATTCTCAATGACGACATCTGTGAAAAACTCTGCTTACAAACACCGCACTGGAAAGGCTTTTCTCCAGTATGAATGCGAATATGTATTATCAAAGCTGACCTACGTGAAAAACTCTGCTTACAAATATCACACTGGAAAGACTTTTCTCTAGTATGAGTGCCAAGATGAGTTTTAAGATTAAGTTTTTGTGTAAAGCTACGCTGGCAGTAATCACATTGAAAAAGTGTTTCTTTTGGATGAATTTTCAAATATTCTCCTAAGTAATATTTTCTACGGAATTTCTTGTGGACAAAAGTACCAAGAACGGTATTTTCTCCAGAGTCAGTCATCATATGGCTTTCTAATAAATTAGTAGAACTGAATCCATGCGGCAAATATCACATTCTAAATTCTGATTTCTGTTGATGCATTTCAAAACAACTGAAAAGAGAATAATTATTATTAAATACTTCAGGTGCGAATGATCATTTTTCATTCTGAAAGACAGAAAAATCACAAATTTATAATAAATTATTAATTATAGACAAAATTCTGTTCCTAGCGAAAAATAACATTATTACAAATCTCTTAACTAAAAATAAATAACAAACAAAATTATTAGATCAACTTCAGAAATTTATGAATTTTATTTATCTGATCGTGAATAAATTTATTCATATTGTCCATTGGAAAAGTTCATCCAGTTTCTTTCATTTCTTCTTACCCTTACAGATTTTTCTTCATACACAAATTTACTGATGCTGAATGTCTTTTTTTTTCTGTTTTGATCTTCCATAAACAGCAGTTGTTTTCTTTTTTATAAGCGTTATCTTTTCAAAACATAAAGCTCTGAAAGTGAAAAACATGATTCATAATACTGTTAATAGAGTTTGAATAGTAAATATCATTTATTTAAAACTCAGTTTTAACGACATCTCTATGTCGGAATCAATGTAGAATTAGCCTAAATATTACATTTGGTGATGTTTTTGGAGCTTATTCCGTTATTTTTTCGGATTCTTTTGATATATATCTGTATTTAATATATATGTATAGTGAATCTATAAAATATCTCAAATATTTGTTAGTTTTTATAATTATTATAATGTGGAATGTCGGACACAACTTGCTTTGAAGGTGCTTATAAATCATCCAAATAAATCATAACCTGTTTCTGTTTCGTTCATCCAATAGCAGTTTACCTTTTACCATCGCTAATAATTTGAAATATTTATCATATTTTAAAAATTACTAAATTAATACTTTACATTTCATGGTTACGTTATTAAATATTAAGTTCAATCTCTAATTGCTTAAAATTAAATAAATACAACGAATGACGTCATCTTCCTTTAGTGTTTAGCAATAATGGCGGATAACACAGTTATTTATAAGCGAGGAGAAACATGGTCCATTCAAGCTAGAAATGCTATTTTAAATGTATATAAGTACAGATTGATAATCAAAACCTGACAACCTCAGAACCTGAGGATAGTCGGATTTTCGAAAATTCCGGATTTTTGATGTATATATATATATATGCTATATATATTTAACAGAAAAGGACTACTTGTTCTGTGCTTTAAAGAAATAAAATTAAACATTAAATGAAAAGCTAATGAAATTTTCATATTCAATAATTAAATAAAATTGATTTAGTTCTATAGAATGTAAATTCAATTAAGTAAAATAGTTCCTCTGAATTTTACTTCGACTATGGGCCGTTTGCACGACTTTCGGTTTAATCTGCAGAATAGCTATTCTGTAGAATAACTCTAACCCGTTCGAAAATCTAAAGATTAAGTACAGAGTGTTGCACGACGTAAAAGATAGCTAATCCGAGTTTAATATTCAGTAGCAAAGATGGCGGTGCGCAGACCAAGAAAAATTTTCGGTTCAAGACTTTTAGGTTCTACGCATTTATTGTTATGAATAATAAAAAGCTCTTATTTTATTAATTTCTTTCGTGTTTTGAAGTCAGATAGATTATACGAATCTTAAGAAGAGTAATGATTTATAATTTTAATGTATTTCTTCTTAAGGTATTTACTATTTTCTATATTTGCAGCTCGGCTTTTTAAGATGTCGGCACGTACCGGTTTAGATATTGTATATGGAAAAATATAATTTCATCGTTCATTTTATCGAATCCTGCACCATATAGAAGTGCAGTTCTTTTGGAAAGTTTTCTCTACTCGTCGTTATCTTTCGATTGGTACTATTTTCATTCATATGGCGCTAATGTAAAATTGTACCTTATTTTTCTTTTCAAATGATAATTTACTTTATATAATACTTTTTCCTATACATGTGCAATCTTTATGAAATAAGAAGTGCAAGAACGTAAAAATAATAGGATTCTAACACGATTTTTTATAGGATTTAATATATTATTTCTGGAAGCAATCTTCTATTTTTTACCATTGATACAGTATATTTTTTACACGCATTTTTCGGGAACGTACCTTGCATCTATCGTGTAAAAACAGAATTAAGTGTACTGTATATGATGCATAATTAAGCATACACTAGCACAACACTCGAATACTTTGTGATAATGGATATACTATCTTAGATCTGAAAATATAGATCTTTATTTCTAGTTTATTATTCTTGTACATCAACATATGTGGTTATAATATATATATATGTATATATAATATGTTAATAACAATTTACTTTATAAATTTAAAATAAAATAACAGACTTTTGATTTATAAA
>AYEL01082622.1:0-77361 GCA_000484575.1 Olivierus martensii
ATAGAAGTGATTTATATGATTAATTTTACTGGAACACAAAGTTTCCATATCTGTTCATTGAAATTACAGATTTTTATATTCACCATGGTTCTCAGTGTAATCCTGGCACTTGTATAGCACTAAGAACCATAGTGAATATAAAAATCTGTAATTTCAATGAACAGATATGGAAATTTGTGTTCCAGTAAAATTAAATATTTAGAAATCAATGACTAAATGATTATGCCAAGATATTGCCCCTGCAGGAGAATTAAAATTAGCTTCCATTTCTGTCTAGGCTAAGCTCAAGGTCATCGCTCAGTAAGAGGGGAGTGGAAACAATTTAAGCAGATTGTGCGCCGCGCATTTGCCGCTGACTATTTGCGCTAGCGCATTTTTTTTGTCCGCGCGGAGTAAGTGGAAACAGGCCTTTAGTATTGGTTATTATTATTATTATTATTATTAACAGACAGAATGAAGGAGAAATGGGATATTAACTATAACATACCTCACACATTCTTTTAAGAGGTGGGTTTCTTGGTTTTGGAAGTGTGCGATGATCAAATATAGTACAGCATTCCATCGTAGCAATTTCTTACCATCTTTTCGATTGTTTTCAAACTGATCATCAATGAAATGGTTCTGAAAAATAACAATAAATCTTTGACCTATACTTATAACAATAATAAAGTACTAACTTTCAGGAATACAGCCATGAGTCAAAACTATAAAGACTAAAGCGATAATATTCTGAAAAATTTTGTTGTATTTTATTTATATCACTTCGTTGCCATGAACACTAAACTGACATATAAAAAAATTATCGGGGATTTATTTACAACTAATCGAAGCAATTGTATTATTTGAGATTAATATTAAAAACAGATTCCCTATCGCCATTAGCGATTTTAGTAATGAATCCATATGAAAAATGGCGGAGAAGTGATATTACATAAAGGTCTAGACCTTTATGTAATATCACTAGTTTCAAAATTATCCTTATTTAGCATTGCTTTAGAAAGTTAAAGAAATTATTCCTGGCAAAATAACTTTAAAAATATATTATTATTAAATTATATAAAATAAAATAATAAAATCTTAATTTTGTGTCTTAGTATTACAAAGTATGCTGAACTATCCAAAATCATTATCGGTAAAGACAGGCATATTAAAATACAAAAATTTAAAGTCTACCTACTTTTCTTTCCAAAATACATAAAATACAAGCATTAATAATAAGATAAAACTCTTTACTAGACAATATTTCAATACAAATATACAATGAAAAATGAGATTGAATCTGAACTCTCCAATGGACAATGATCTAACGAGATTGAAAACTACTAAACAAAGTCAAAAATATTTTTCACTATATATTTGTATATAAATATTATCTAATGAAGAATTTTATCCTATTATTAGTACTTTTATTCTATACAGGCAGGCATATGGCTTATATTTGGCTTTCCCTTTAAACCCATTAATGAAAACAAACATTCAAAAACAGTAGAGCTATAAATATCATCTTTAGCAATATAGCAAAACATTTTTAGTAAAGCTATAAATTAAATTAAATTACTTTCTCAGATAAATAAAAATCAAAAATATTGATATCAAAAGACAGTTAACATTATTTCATTCTAAAGTTCATATTAATTAGTTAGCCTATCATATAAATATGTCATATGATAGTATCATATATATCTAAGCTGTTTGCCATGTCTACAAGGATTGTCTAGCTTTTGGCTATATTCCATGGTCCTGGAGGTAGACAAGAGTTTCATTCATAACTAAGCATGGACATAGCTCCTACACTAAGGCTAAAAAGCTCATTCACACACAGTTTTCAGAGAAGTCATTATCTACACATGATAGTAATTGAAGGTCATTTTCTACAATTTACAATTTATAAACAGGTCAATACTTAAAGCAGGTAATCATTCAAAAAAACTGATGTTCATCCTAATGAAATCATAATATTTACTATTCATTAGCAGATTATTTTCAATTAGATTTGTTTATTTTGGAACTACTATTACCATTTAAAACATATGGCTCTTCAAAAAAAATCTTTACATCTATTAATTTTGTTAACTAAAAAAAAAAGAAATGTATATAGAAAAAAGTGATTGCAAAAATGCAATAATTTATCACATATGCAATTAATTATAGAACTTTATATGTCCAGTGACTCTGATTTAAAAAATTACTTATAACTGACTGAAAAATGTTTTAAAATATTATTAAATTTATTAAAACCATATATTCAAAAACAAAATATAAGAATGAGAAAAGCCATCATCTCAGAAGAATGATTTATAGCCAATTACGATCAAACAAGTCAAAGTACTATAGATCTGAAATTTACAATTATCTTTCCTCACTAAGAATTATATTTCCTACAATTATCTCCTTGAGGAGAGATAATTGTAGGAAATATAATTCCTGAATGTTGTAAACATATCTTTACAGCATTAAAAAAAGAATACTTAAAAGTAATAAAAAATACACTTAATAAGTAATATAAATCAGATAATTTTATTGGACAAATAATAACTCCTTTTTGGGTGTAATTTTTCATGCATTCATGGGAGAGATTAAGGGATGGCACAGTGCTATTGCATTGTGATATTTCAATATTTGATGATATAAATTGATTCTTGGTATACAAGTTCTTACTTTACAAAAAATTTCCAGGTTTGAATTAATTTTTAAAACTGAAAAAATATTGTTGATAATACAAAAATATTTGATTAGTTCTGTTAAAATAAACAATATTTTTACTTATTTGTTCATTAATTGCTTTATTTTTACTGATAATTAAGTAAAATATGAGAAAATCCGAATGTAAACACCCTCAGGCTATTTAAAGTGGCATGGCACTTTTGTTGTGTTATGGTGGCCAATCATTTCATAAGAAATCATGGCCAAGCCTACTTTACTGTGCTGCATATGGGACTGATTGTAATGAGTTAAGAAAGCATCTGCAGGCCAATTAAAGTAGACAATAATATAGCTGTTTGTTTATGAGAGAAGATGATTTTTATATATATTGAGTTTTTTTTATATAAATTTGAAAATTTATAAAAAACATACCAATAAATATATTTTATTAATAAGAATGATAATATTTTAATAAATTTATGTTACTTTTCAACTAACTATACAATATAACTCAATTAATGAAAATTTGCATAATACTTCACTTTTTGTTGATAATTTTCAAAAATATGATCCAATTTTCTTCATTTATAGCTTATTTTATCCATAATACTTACCATTATCCAAAAATAACTAATGTTGGATGGCTAAGATTTAATACAAAAAAAATGTGTTTTCTTCAATCTCATATAATTAATAAAAAGTTACAAAAGAAATAAAATTTGAAAAAATTTTCACCCTGTTAGAATGTAATAAACTAAAAATTTCAAAAGATTTTAATGAAAATTAAGCAAGATTTCACAATATGAATTTTTTGCATATTAATTAGATTTTTTTGAAATATATAACAAACCTCATTGGGTTAATATTCATAAACTTGTTAAAATTTCTCTCTCTTATTTTTCATCAAAAAATTCTGAAAATTTTCATCATTATTAACGAGGTTGCAGAGTCAGAGTTGGAGGTTTTTGGGTGGAGTCGGATTTTTAAACTGCCCAGAGCTGGGAGTTGGAGTCGGAAAAAATAACCAACTCCCGACTCCTCAAGTCCCTACTTACCTAGGACTAGACCTATATATATACCATTTCTAACTATTTAAGGCTAATGATAGTAAGTTATGAATAATATTAATTATCTAAATTTATGAAATTAGGTCCCTATAGTGTTATTAGTTAATTTATGAGACTCAACTCTAAATGATAAATTTTTGCCTTTTGGAGCCATATTTAGGCTATTTTATGGAAAGTGCTGCGGTTAAGCCAAACTGAAACTTAGGCATAGGGTTCTGATTAGTGATTAAGATATAATCCTATAGCCTACCCAGTTTGGTAAGCAGATAGTTTTAGTCAGAACATAGTTTGGTCAGCATTTCCCAAACTATGTTCTGCGAAACACCAGTGTTCCACGTGGATCAATAAGTGTTCCATAAAAAATCATGAAAATTATTATAAGCCATTATATGATTTTAAATGCTATGCAAATTTAAACTGGAGTTGCTAATTTATTTTACATAATTATAATTTGATAATAAATGTTTGTTTTGTTTTCTTAACTCTTATATCTACTTGCCTAATATATTTATTATTAATATCTACTTATACTACAAAATAACCAACATGTTCCGTAAAAATTTCAGGATTTGTGAAGTGTTCCATCATAGAAAAAGTTGTGAAACACTAGCCTAACTTATAGGTTTAGCAGTGAGAACTGTTACACACCAAGTTATAAGAAATAAAAAACAGACAATGCAAGAGGGTTATTGAAGGTAGCCTAAAGTATCTACTCTAATGCCAATGTAACATATTAATTTAGTTTGGTAAGAGTTCATTTTAGTTTTTTAGTTAGATTTTTAAGTGCAGTGTGTCAGCTGATGTCGGCCAATGATGTGGATTTTCCATTTGATACTCAACTCCAGTGAACCAAACGACTGCTCCGCTCACTCATTTGGTCCATTGGAGGGTAAAATGTATACATATATAAAAGAAAAATTAGAATTAAATTTAAATTTACTAAATTACCGTATATATACTCGAATATAAGCCGACTCCCCAACTTCAGAGTTTGAAAATTGGTAAAAATGCAAAGCTCGTGTATAAGCCTACCCAACTTTAGCACTTAAAATTCAATAAAAAATTTGAAACTGATAAATTACATGACTTTTGATATTTAGTTATCGATATATTAATGCCATTTCCAAAAATAAATATTTTATTGAAACTTTAAATATATACATATAAAATAAATTATTATAATACAAAAACACCAGTACATCAATTTAAAAGGTAAAATTTTTACTTTAACCTGAAATGATCCAGCACAATGCGCCTACATAAGATTCTTGGATTATTGTCGAGAATTTTTGCATCGCGAAGAATCAGGCAATGTGGCACTGCCTAGAAATGCAGGTTGGAGTCAGCAGTGCAATGCGCTCGATCACTTCGGGTAAAGTAAAATTTTATCTTACTCTGAAGCAAGATTTATACTGGTGTATGACATTGGGATGCCATACTTCTGAAAATATCAAGTTAACGAGTAGTAATAAATTTTGATAATTTACATAAAAATATTTTCTTATTATTTTTGTTATTGAATAACTGTTTTCTTTCCTGAAAAAATTTCATATTAAATTATCCCAGTAAAAATTCCATTAGAATACATCTACGTCACATAGCTCCCAAGAGATCTCTCGAAGTTTTGTTTTCTCTATAGTTGAGTTCATGGAAAAGAACTATGTAAGGAATTTGAATAGCATGACACTTTAGAGCAGTGGTTCCCAACAGGGTTGGTACTACCCACCAATGGGCATTGAAGAGGTTTAAGGGGGCTTTTTTGGTCCAAGGCAAATTTAGGGGGCGTTGAGGACCAACCACCACCCCCCTGGGCAATACTCGCAAGAATGCACTGAAAACTTTGATTAATACTAAAAATCATTGAATGCATGTTCCAACAAATAGTTCTAAATTCTTTTAAGCAAGATCAGTCCGTATTAAAAGTGGGTAATGGTACATTATAGATTTGTTCCTAATACCTTTTTGACTATAGTCCTTTCAACTGAAGAAGAACTTTCAAGGCCAAATTCAATGATCGAACAGTCTTTACAGTTAGAATTAAGTATAAGCGATACGACGTAAAACGGATTATAATAGAAAATTTATTACCATTCTCGATTTGATGTTTGATCTAAAAACATAATAATCAGATTAAAATATTATATTAATTTTTTTAATAATATATATTTGTTAATCAAATTAATGTAACCGTTACATTATTGATTTTAAGAACGGGAGTCAGTGTTTTTTCTGAAAAGGAGCGGTAGGCCAAAAAAGATTGGGAACCTATGCCTTAGAGCAGGGGTTCCCAAAGTGTGGCCCGCAGGCCAAATGCGGCCCTCAAACACAAGAAATGCGGCCCACAATGTCAGATCATCCACAATCTCGAATTCATAGAGATAATTTACATTTTTACAAAAAATAAATAAATTTTATCATATAATTAAAAATTGTTCAGTTAAAAAAATATATATGTATTAAGTGCTTCCAAATATGTTTTCATTATTTGGAAGCACTTATATATGCGAAAAAAACTTTCTCAATCATGAGTATTAATAAGTCCAAATTGAGATCAAAATTAACTGATGAACATTTACAAGAGGAGATAAAAATACATTCAACCGACTTAGAACCAAGGCTTAATGATATTACTAAAAGAGAACAACTGCACAAGTCACACTCTTCAGATTGATGAATTTATTATTATTTTCTTTTTTTATTTGAAATTATTTTTACTTTTGTTTAATTATTTTTGAAATGTGTTATTTTAAACAGTTTGTAATAAAAAGTAATTATTGCATAAATAAAGAACAAGTATGTTATAAAATTAGTATAAATTTTTCCCTTGTGCCTAATTTTTTATCAATTTGAACGTATTTTTCCATAAAACTGTATTTGGCCCGCCAAATATTTTGGAATTTGCAAATTGGCCCACATAGGCAAAACTTTGGGAACCCCTGCCTTAGAGGATTAAACAAAACATAAAAAAAATATATCATACCACCCGGAATGGAGTACCTTGTCCTCCACAATATAAAGAATAATAAACGATAGAAACTATACAATCAAACAGAGTAATATTACATGCAGGTGTCGCCAAAACAAACCCAGTGAAGAAAAATGTAAAGTGATAAAAAGAAAAAAAAAGGAAAACATATATGACGTCTTCTTTCCCTGGCAAAAGGTGAAAGAGAGATCAGAGAGTTTTTCCTGGGATGGAGAGGAGACTGACAGAGAAAGGACAGTCTGCACTGGACTCGGTTCAGGAGAGAGTTAACATTCAAGAAGTCAACTTTTACACAGACAGGAAAATAGTCACAATGCAATCAAAGAAAAAGGTTTAAATTGGAAAAAAAAATTATTTATTGATCATTCTTGTTCAATGAAATATCAAGACATATCTTGGAAGTGACACAAATTTTGAGACAAAACAACAGTTTGTGATTCCGTGATTGAGAAGGGGATGTTATTGGAAGATAAAACTGAATAAGAGAACTGATTCTGGACTGCGTTGATGGCAAAAATGCATTATTTTTATTTTATATATGATTAAAATAGTTTAATCATACATACTAGTAGAATAAATTAAGTAAACTAGGTTTTAAAAAGGAGGAAAAATAAAAAATTAACATAAACTTGTAAAAATCGAGTACTTCACTGCAAAACACAAAAGTAATCGACGCTCGACATCTCAGATGACATTGTGGAAGCTTCCGCAATGTCATCTGAGACGTCAATGTCAATTATTCAAAAATTAAATAAAATAACTTAATTGCTTGTGCATATAAATTTAATACATTGTATATTTTTATTTAAAAAAACGATGGCATTAATGCAAAATTGGTTCAGTGCATCTGATAACTACTAGGAAGTTAGGAAGATAGACATTTTTCAAGATTTTTTTTTAAATTTTATAATCAATTTTTTATGTATTCTTTAAGCACTTATGGCATGCAATTTTGCTTACATTGAACTTTTTTGATAGACTACAGTTATTTTTCAGTACAGATTTTAAATAATTATTATTTTTTATTTTAAACATTAGTTTAGTTACTTTTTAATCTACATATCCATTATTCATTAAGAAAAAACTGCTTAAACTCTTATTTAAACTTATAATGATAAAAGCACAATTAGCAGCAGAGAAAACATCTTCTTCAAGATAATAATTTAATAAAACAAGAATTTATACATAAACAAACAAGTGTTTTCAGCTATTTAGAGCCATCTTCAGGTTCTTATACTTATTCGTTATTAACGTTCCAGAATCCTAAATCGTTCTGAGAACGTTCTTTGTTCTAATATCATTTGAATTAATATAAGCCAGACGCATTACATACTTACCAATCTTAAATAAAACCGTAACTATGGTTACTTAATGTTGATATATACACAGCATCTACTAATAAAGAAAACGGCTTAATAGTAACAAGAGAAGACAAGAGTAAGAAAATGGTGCTAATACGAAGATAAGAATATGAAAGCTTCTTAGAACAATATATTAAAGACACTGATCCAAAACCAATAACAGAGGATCCGACGAAAAAACTAGCAGCAAAAGTTAATGCATTAATGAATAACAAGAAATTCCCTGAAGTTTGGAAACATAGAAAAAATACTGCACCAGTGGCCCCAAGATTGTTTGGCTTTGTGAAAACACACAAGTCTCCAGTAACAATAAGACCTATAAGGTGTCCTCCTTTTCGTTGTAAATTATCATATTATAGTGTTGCAATGAATAAAATGTTTCTTTTATTTACGATATTTTTTTTCTTCAATTAATTTGTGTCCTTCTTTTCGTTGTAAAAAAGTTGGTCACCTTAAAGTGACCAACTTTTTTACAACGAAAAGGAGGACACAAATTAATTGAAGAAAAAAAATATCGTAAATAAAAAAAACATTTTATTATTGCAACACTATAATATGATAAATGAACAATAAAAACATTTGTAGCATTTTATATTGTAATTATGCTGACATGCTACAAAGCTGCATGGATAGTTACATGAAAAACAGAATTTTATTTTTTGAATAGTGTATACTTCATATTTTTCAGAAATATATTGAAATAAATGCTGTATTTCACTAATATATGTAAACATTATTTTAAAATGTGGAAGATATGAAAAATATGTAGGTTAAATCTCACTTACTCCCAATTAAAGAACAAATGTTAAATGTATTATAAATAACAACTATTATTGATATAAACTTATTATTGATATTATAATAGTTTTTTTAATTTTAAAAAATATGAGAAAAAATAAAATTACTATTATAACAAATGCATGAATCTGCATATAAAGCTTGGTGTTGGTAATTATTATTATTAACAGACAACATGAAGGAGAATGGGATATTAACTATAACATACCTACACATATTCTTTGAAGAACTGGTTTTCTTTGTTTTGGAAGTCTGCAATGATCAAATATAGTTGGTACAGCATTCCACTGTAGCAATTTCTTATCATCTTTTCGATTGTTTTCAAACTGATCATCAATGAAATTGTTCTGAAAAATAAATTAACAATAAATCTTTGATATATATATCAAATATATAATAATATATATCTATACTTATAACAATCATAAAGTACTAACTTTCAGGAATACGGAATGTGAGAAAACTATAACGGCTACAGCGATAATACTCTAAAAAATTTACAGTTGTAGTTTATTTATATCACTTTGTTACCATGTTGGCTACAGCGATAATACTCATAAATAAACTACAACTGTAAATTTTTTAATCACTTTGTTACCATGTTATAGCATTACCTGAACATTAAACCAATGGCTTTACATATAAAAAAAGTATCGAGGATTTATTTACAAGTAATCGAAGCAAGTGTATTATTTGAGAATTATATTAAATAGAAACAGATTCCCTATCACCCATAACAATTTTAGTAATCTGTATGAAAAATGGCAGAGAATTGATGTTACATAAAGGTCTAGTTTCAAAATTATCCTTATGTAGCATTGCTTTAGATAGTTAAAGAAATTATTCTTGGCAATTATCACTGGTAACTTTATGGAAAGTAACCTATAATACTATATTTCTTTTCTAATTTATAAAAACAGCAGTTACTTACCTGGCAAATGAAGATCGTATTTGGAAACGTTTTCCTTCTAATATTTTTATCTGTAATTTCTTTTACCCTGCAGCAAAGGAAAGAGTCTATGACTCTTTTCTGTTCGATTAGAACAATTTACAGCACTACAACAAGGCATGCAGTTACTTACCTGGCGAACGAAGATCGTATTTGGAAAAGTTTTCCTTCTAATATTTTTTAATCGCTTCTTTTTATCTATAATTTCTCTTACCCTGCGGCAAAGAAAAGAGTATATGACTCTTTTCTGTTCGATTAGAACAATTTACAGCACTACAACAAGGCATGTTCTTAAAAAATAACCAGAAAACCCATGAACGTAATGCTAACTTCTTCTCTTGTAGGATATAAAATGGCCGATTTGGCGTCCTCTAGCGGCAGAATGCGCTACTTTATAAATTTAGGGACTCTAAAACTACCCATAGCACACTCCAAATGTTTGAAACAACATCATTTATCAGCTTTTGCATTATAAAAGTTGAAACATTTGCAGAAGAATTGTTTCCAGTGTCTTCACCACTCAAAATGACTCAGTTTACAAAATTGCACTTTGCTAGTAAAACTCTTATGAAAACGCCGATTCCACAGCAGTAGCTTTGCAGAAATTTCGGCATTTGAAGAGCTTTTGAAGATAACTTCCTCTCTTGTAGTATATAAAATGGCCGATTTGGCGGCCTCTAGCGGCAGAATGCTCTACTTTATAAATCTAGGGCAGTTAATCCTAACTGGAAAGACTGGTCGAGCATCGAATTTGGCCTTGAAAGTTATTTACTTATGCATTTTTCAAAGAACCTGCTTTATATGGTAAAGAGCTTATGTATTGCAAAGGTCAAGTCATCCAATAGAATAGCGATAAATCTAGGGCAGTTAATCCTAACTGAAAAGACTGGTCGAGCATCGAATTTGGCCTTGAAAGTTATTTACTTATATTAGCAATTGAAAAAAAACTCTTTCAACTGCATTAGTTCTAGGGAAGCACAATCTAAATTGAACAATAAATAAATAAATTTTCACATAGAATATGTTCATTTTTGAAATGGCTGTTTGTTCAAAAATCATTAGCAATTGAAAAAAACTCTTTCAACTGCATTAGTTCTAGGGAAGCACAACCTAAATTGAACAATAAATAAATAAATTTTCACATAGAATATGTTCATTTTTGAAATGGCTGAATATTTCCACCCATCTTTTATTAATTTCAACATGTTCATTTTCCCATTTTATTAATTTTTCAGAGTTTAAATATATATTCAGTCTTCTAATTTCTTCAAAGAGACAATTGTCATCATTTTAATGTCTGGAAATGCTTTAGATAAAAACTCAACACAAGGAAAAGGAGGACATGTAGGAGGACACTTTTCGAGGGAAGACAGAACTTAAAAAAGGAGGACTGTCCTCCCTAAAGGAGGACGGTTGGTCACCTTATAATTAACGCATTTCGGTTGGTCTGACGAACAACGGACCATGTTTGTGGTTCGTAATCTGATACTTACTTTGTTTTCTTTGACCTGTGATCTCTCTCCCGGGGTAAATTTATAGCTGCTGAAAGCTTTACTACAGTCTACTAACACCATCTCTTAAGATTTCGTGAAATTTTTTCGTTCCTTTTTCGTTTCTTTTTTTTAATTATCTGCGAATTTCGGAGAGTTAAAATCTGGAAAATTAACCATCTCTTAAGATTTCGTGAAATTTTTTCGTTTCTTTTTTTTAATTATCTGCGAATTTCGGAGAGTTAAAATCTGGAAAATTAATGTATCTTATGAAATTGCGGCTAATCATGCATTATTTTTTTATGAATTTGGATTTATCTTTATTATTTTATGATAATTCTTTAACTATTTTTTTCTGTTTTTATATTTTGAATATAATTTTTGGATGTTCACGTTCTTAACAGTAAAAATATTTATTTTTAAAAATTTGTTCTTTATTTTTTGTAATTTGTTGGTGATTGGATCAAATTTTATAATTCCTTAATGATTTTTTTGTTTTTCTTTGTATTCTTGGAGAAATTTTATGTTTTTTGCAATTACGTGCAAAGTTTGACGTCAAAAACCGTCAATGAAGCGTGTTTTTTTAATGCGTTTAATTTATAATCGAAGCTAAAATTCATAAATTACGCATTTTTTTGTCAGATTTTTATTCTTTTTTATAATTTCATATTAATCCTTATAAATGTTTAGTCTCTTTTTTTTTAAAGTTTCAAACAATTTTTTGATATTTGCCTTCTAAAGAATAAAATGATTATATTGTTATATTGTTATGTGAAATGATAATATTGTTTTTCTTATAATAATTATTTTTTTTAGTATTATACTTATGACTAAATTATTGTTTATTCCTATATAGCGAATTGAAAATAATTTTTACAACTAAAAATGATTGTTTTTGTTTGTAATCTAATACTTTCTTCCATAACGTTATAAACAATCGATCTCTACCTTCAAGTGATTGAATTAAGATATATATCTACATAATTTAGTTGTTTATGACTCATATTTCTTCTAATTTTTTTAAGTTGAAGTGTCATTATTTCTTTCTTCATCCTAAAAAGTACTACATAGTTTTTAACGAAAGCGCATTTTAATTTTCGCATTTTGTTTTGATCGACATTTGCGTCAAATCTTTTTAAAAATGGCAAATAATGAGTTAGTTCTCTTAATTTGTTTGACTTTAAATTACAGATTTTTTTCAAAATTAAAGTTATATTAGCATTTTAAAACAAGAAGATAATTTCTGAAGCGTCATCCTTATTTTACAAAATGAGACAAACCCCTTGTCTGTGAAGTTGATGACCTTGGAAGTACACTTTACTACGGCTTCTATTCACTAATTTTATTACTCCCTTTGACTACATATTAGTTCTTCATATTATAAATAGTCTAAAAATTATTGATATTTGAAATAAAACAAAAATAATGCAAAAGCAGCCGACTGAATAATGAGTTGTTTATTTCTCGCTAATAATCTGAGACAGCAGGTTCAGAGTCGATTGTCAAATGTGATTGTTGGTTGTTTTGTTTTTCTGATAAATTAAAACATCTATCTTTTTAAATAAATCTATTTTAAGTCAATAAGGGAAATCATCATTGTTATAAATATATAATACATCTATTATTTTCTTTCTAAAATAAGAGATTATAAATTCATATTTTTAGTCAATGATATTTCTAAAACTATTAAAAATATATTTCTCAAAACATTTCTGACCTATGAATTTTATTATTTTATCATCAAAATTTCTTCATTTGAAACTAAAAACATTTTTTTAAATAAATTTTGTCTGGAAATATAGCGACATTGCGATAAAAATCTTCATAAAAAAGTATAAATAGGAAATTAATAACTGCGTGTCATATACCAAAATTATATCTACATGTATAAAAATGATTGAATTAAATTGTATAAATTATATAAAAAACATTGATGAATATTACTTTAGCAAAGAGAGAAGGTGTGTCAGATGCCACGCCTTCTTTATAGATGTTGCTGAAAACCCTTTAGAAAGAATTATAAATAAAAGTATGACTAGATTTCTTTTATATATAAAAATTATACATATATATAAACCAATATTTTTTTATCATCATCAGCTTCAACTAAATTTCCAGCACATGGTGCACCTTTAACATCAAAATTATCAAAATGAAATTTTGCAAACAAGTTTTGGCACTGGCATTCGATTAACACTTCTCCTTACATTTCACATAACTTTTTTCTTGCTTGAACAGCGTTCTTATGTTTTCAGTAATAAAAAAGCAAAACATGCCGAAAATTTCCATTTTATTTTCCATTTTTGATAGGACACAAAAAAAAACAAAATGTACAAAATTAAAAAAAAAATAGTCATAAATATGCCTTGAAATGTCAACTGTCGAAATTTATAACTATAATATGGCTTAGAATAAAATTGGCGGGAAAAATACAACTAATGCCATCCATCGGAATAAAACGAAATTACTTTCCAAACAACCCAATAACTACCATGTTCTCCATCGTAGTATTTAGCAATCATGTGTTTACGGAACGGACATCCATCTTCCACAGGAGCTTTCTTAGTTTGTGACGTCATCTCATCTTCATAATTTTACTACTGATCCGATATGAGAAAATAAGAATGATCTTTTATGATCGTTTTGTTCAGTTTATAAGTAAATTGTAAAGAGAATGACATGAATTGATTACTCTGTAAATTAATAAATTTAAACTTGTTGCACAAATTTATGTAAATAAAGCAATACAGGACTGTAAGTCACTCCATATAAAAGTTTATGTAGCCAAAGACACAGCAAAGTGTTGTATTGATGTATCAATAGAACTGGCTAAGTGACATTCAAATTTCTTGTAAAGTTCTACAATTGCTTGAAGTTTGTATTGGTGGTGGAGGTATTAGAATTTAAGTAGTATTTAAGGTTTATGTGGTGGAGGTACTAGAAGTTAAGTAGTATTTAAGGTTTATTTCTTGTTGAATAATTGAAGTTTGGATATCTGAGTTGGATTAAAAGTTTTGTTGATTATTTGATTGTTGCTTTATTATCGTTTTAATAAAGCTTTAATTAACATTTTTTAAGTGTTTTGAGTCTAATAAATTTATATTTCTTGTTGTTTAACTTGTTTTGAAAATTTATTCAATTTATTAGCATAAGTTTTTAACATCGTTTTTTTTTTTTCGTTCTAGATCTATCACTTATTTGATATTTCTGATTGTAAGTTCCGGTTTCGTTTTTGCTGGTTAGACGTTAATTCTTGATATATTGTTTTGTATTTGATTATATTTAAGTTAGAAAGTAGAAAAAGACCTGAGCTCAGGCTGAACTCTGGATTTGCAGTCATTAGACTGTTAGGTTTAGTTTATAATTATTATTATTGGTATTCGTTAGAATATGTGACTTTGCAACTTTAATTCAGGATTCCTATATATAAAATACAGGTAATCCTTGACTTGAGACGAACTCATACTCATGACTGTGGTGTCATTGATGAATTCTGTTATTGGTCGATGAATTAACATGGGTTTGATTCTCTGACACTGCACTTGGTCCTGGTGATTACCAGTCGATTTTCAAAGGCGAAAACATTTGTATCACTACACCCTAGCAGAGAAATCTCTCTTCGGCACCTTAATTATAGAGCCCAGTTAACTTTAATGGCTTTTTATGACTATCTCCAATTCGAAACTTAGATGGGGCATTATCAGAGCTTGAATTTGGTAACGAAGACTCTATAAGACACACGGTTGCAGAGATAATTGCGGAGAAACAGGATAATCGAAAATAGTTGGCATCATATAATCAATAGAGTTGGAATTACAATAATCTTAAATAATTGTTTGTATAACATCATAAAATCTTCGAATAATTTGCTTGATTCAATATGATCAGATTGAAACATACTGTTAACTTTGCATATCATTTTTAAAATTGATTTTATGTGACTCAACAAATTATGTTCCTGATCTGTCATCCTGTCTAGAATGGGTATCATCATATCTGAATATTCAAGAATAACCAATTTTTATATATAAAATTTTTCCCTCTGATATATGGAAAGTATTCTTCATGCTGATTCTTGTAGTTTTGTGTTTTTATGCTTATTAAGAATAATATCTAGTATCTTAATAAACATTAGTAGTGAGATATCCATAAATTTTGAGCATTTCTAATCTATGGCAGTGAAGTTTGAAATTCTTGGAACCAAACTGTTGTAAATTGAGGACTGTCTATAATCTAAGATTTTTAATATTTAAAAAACTTACAGTAAGATAAAAAATAAAGGACCTGGCAACAAATTTCAAATGATTAAAACAATAACAATATATATATATTTTTTAATTGAAATTTATCCTATTTTACTACAAGAGCTGTTTCTATACATAATCTATTAACATATCTTTGAGAGATAAATATATTATCTTCTTTTTTGATATATTTTTTCCTTGTGATTCTTCCGTTAACTTTCAGCTGAGATATACAGTAAATATAACAGATCTACAAACTAGACAGATCTACAAGAATTAAAGAACAAATTAAACAAGAGTAAGAATAAAAGATAAATTTATTAAAGAAACTTTGTTCCTTCCAAGCTGAATTTGTACTAAGTCCTAGTTTGTGCTATCCACTAGCCACAGTGATGGAATGATGGGAGGAGATTCAAATTGATTAATAACTATATTTGGTCAAATTGTATTTCTTCTTTTCTGGGATTAGCAGCTGGATATTGCTGACAAGCTAGTTTCTCTCTTTGGTCTCTTAATCTGGTCTATTTAGATATCTACAATTGATTGTTGTTTTCTGTTCTCAAGGTATATTTGTATGTTTCTTTGATGGTTATAAAATTCTGTTCCCTTTCAATGAAATGGATCATTCAGAAATAGTTTTTTCTGTTCAGTTTCATTAAACTTCAGTTTAACTTGTAAAAGCTAATATATCCTATTTAATACTTATAAATATTCATTTAAAACAAATTTCTGGCAAGTTTTAATTCTAAAACTGTTTATCATCCCATCATTTTATTTAGTCATTTTTATAGTTATGATGTTAAATATACTCTAATAGAAACTAACTAGAGGAATAACATCAAATTGAACTTTTTGATTTTAATGACTAATTTTCAATTCAAGATTATAGTACCACCATTTGGTGAGTTAATAATTAATTTTTAAATTTGATCTAAGGTGGCACCATTTAGTAATTGATAATTAGACTATAATTTTTAAATTAAATTTCCCAAAATAAAATTTTGCTACTGCACTGAAATCAAACCGAGATCTTTAGGATAGCATCCTAATGTCTTACCAGTTAGACTATGGTGGCATCTGGCAGAATTCCATTTTGGGAAGCTTATGTAATAATTACTATGGAAGCTTATCAGTAAAGGCCGATAATAGCACCTTGTCCAATAAGTTTGGAATGAAATGAAAAAATTCTGGCAGAATTCCAATAATAGAATTCTGCTAAATGCTGCCATAATCTAACTGTTAAGTCATTTGGACACTATCCCAAAGATCCTGGTTTAATTCCTGTAGGGTGGCAAAATTTTATTTCAGGAAAATTATTTAAAAAAAGTCTAATTATTAATTACTGGATGGGGCACCACCTTAGTTAAAATCAAAAAGTTTAATTCAGAATTATTCCACTAGGGATTAATTTGGCTTGAAATATTTAGTTTAATTTGTTATAACTTTAAACCCGACAATAATATAAAGATCAATAAATCACAAGCATACATATATTATGCTTAACAAATGCTAAAAATGATACATTATGACAGTGTTTTCCAAACTGAGGGGTGCACCCCACTAGGGGCATGAAAGAATTAACAAAATAATCATTTTTAAGACAAACAAGCAAAAAATAAATTCAAATTGGTGTCGAAAAAAAGAATCAGCAAAAGGGTTATAAATACATTATATCCATGTATCCAGAAACTTTCTGCAGTAGCTATCGAAAGTCAAAATATTGATCTTGTTTAGTGATTGAAAAAGAATTGTAAGAATATCTTCAATGACACTGCAATTTGAGAGAACTTGTGCTGAAAACAAGCCCATCCATCGCATTAAATAATATGTTATATTAAACATGTATTCTATTTTTCGTTTCTGTAAGATTTGTTTAATTGTATGAAAAATTATTATACTATAATAAATATACATTTTTTATGTAAAAGAACTTTATTTATATAAAATATGATACACTATAGTATTAAACTGTTAGTAGAAAATATAAATTAAACTGTTGTGAAAATGAGGGGTGTACCAAATTTTTTATGAAAAAAAGGAGCGCAGACCCGAAAAGTTTGGAAACTACTGCATTATGATATAAAATTCAAATTTAATCAAATAGAGGAGCAAACTAGTATGAAGAATAGGAATGATAAAAATGTTTTTCATTATTTGGTCAGTGATATATTCTTTCTTTGAATGGTATCCATTGTTTTGCAAGAGTATTGGGATGATTATGAATATTATTTTGATTACTTCTATATTTCAATGATTTTTTGCTTATACAGTATAATGTATTCAAAAATAAATTTTTATATTTTACTTAAATAATTATAAATTGTCATCTTAAGATAAATTTATATATTTTTAACTTCTTTTCATGCAAATATAACTTTATTCCGTTGTTTTGTTATTATAATTTGTAAAACTTAATTTTGTAATTATTCTTTTGCTATATGAAATTGAAATAAAATAATTATAATTGATAATTCACTGAAAGCATTAGTAATTTTTTAACAATTCTAATAAATATATCGTCTTCTAAGGATCAGTATGATGAAGGATGTTAATATGATCTAAATACAAATATAAAATTAAAATTTCTAATGATTCTTGATAATTATAAAAATTATTTTAATTGTAATTGTCAATTAGTAATTTTCCTTTTTATGCTATTTCATGTGATGATGATTAAATTTTGATAATTTAATGTTAAAGTGGCTTTAGTAAACTTTGAAATTTTATTAATTATGAAAATGTTATAGATTAAGTTTGTGTTTATTTTAGATTTATGATTTGGAATACCTTATTTGTATTGGTAAGATTAGCCTCTATCACCCTCTCAGTATTAACATTCTGGTTTGGTCTTGCCATCAGTGATTCTGCAGGTAAAATTGATGTTGTTACTGGAAATTTTAACACATCACTCATTAGGTAAATAATCTTCAAAAGTATATATTTTTTTTACTTTGTATAAAAGAATTGAATTTATATTGATTTTACAGAGTGAATTGCCTGCTTGCAGTGTGCCTTTTGCAGGCCTGGATGATGTGGAATTTTATTAATTTCCACTTGAGGAGAATGAGAGAGAAAGCTGCCCAAGCTGCTAGCACTAAAAAGAAAGCTCTTGCTAAAAAAGAAAGGAAAATTAGAAAAGAAGAAAGTAAGTCAAAGTTTCAAATTTAAAGATATTCAAAAAACATTACACTGTTTTTTACTTTGAATAATAAATTTATATATTTAGCATTACTTCTAATAAAGCAACTAATTTATTTTTCTGCTTATTTTATTGCACTCTATTGCATGTGTGACTAATATGAAATGTTTTGGAAGAACTATAATACAATAATGTATATAAAAACTAGGTTATTTAAAAATAGTCAAAATAGTTTTTAGAACAGATTTAATAAAGCCGGGGTTTTTGGAAAGAATCCATCTCCAGTATATGATTTTTTTAACATTATGTACAGAAAATAAAATCTGACTAGATTTCATTTTCTTTACAAAATGGAATGATAAGCACTTAAAGAATCAGAATAACAACAACTGATTAAAAATGAAATTGTTTTCAAACACAACTTTGTTCTCTTCAGTTCCAGAAATCCAAAAATATCTAAATAGAACCAAGTTGTGATTCAAAACACTTTCTATATTTAGTCAACTGCTACTTTTATCCATCTTATCCAGTTACATTAATATGAGCAATGAAATTAATCTATTAGAAGTTAGCTGTTTTCTAAAAATGCTTTCTATTTTCTCCTGATTATAGAACTTGACTTTGACTTAAAAGTAAAATTCAGTTGCTAATAAAAATCTGCAGATGTTAACTGATTCTTGCAAATGCAATGAATTTATTGTTAGAATAAAATGTTAATAGTTGCCAATGTGTGAAATTTATTTTATGTAATATATAATTGTCAAATATTCAAATTATTTTAATATCCTAATTATTTTTGGTTGTTTGAATTAGTATTTTAAATTCATTGCTAAATTAGAGATTATTTTTTCACATTTGAATTACTATAAGCACTGTAACTTTTTGAAATAATAATAAATTTGAGCAACCATCTGAAATTCCAACCTTTTACTTCTCTCTGTCACTGGAAAAAAGCACAAATTCTATTTTCACACACTACTTCCCACCTAGAAATCTTCAAGTTTCAACAATTCAGAGTTCATGATCTATAAATTAGTTTTGCTTTCTAAACGGTAGTTTAACTTGGAACCTGTTTTGATTTACTCATGATTTGAAAGTTAGGTTTTTTAATGAATATACTAGTTTTTCCCAGTTTATTATTATAGATATTACTATTTTATTAGATCGAGTCATAAGTAACTTCCGATGCAGCTAAGTAGAATCTATTGTTCGTATCTACCCGCTATGAGTTACCATGACAACAAGTTTTTGTTTACACTATATAGACGAGGCTACAGTTAGTCTTTTGTCAACTGTTTTGTGTGATACACGTTATGTTAAACTATTTTTTTTAACCTCTGAAATGGAGGGTCAAAAAGTACATATTCATCATGTAATGCTTTGGGAATTTAAACAAGACAATAGTGCTAAGGCGACAGTTGTAAAAATATGCAGTATATATGGTGAAGGAATAATAACTGATCGGGCAGTTAGAAATTGGTTTATAAATTCCGTTCTGGAGATACGACCTTAAAAGACGAACCGAGGGCGGGACATCCTTCCGACTTTGACGACAACCTTTTAAAGGCAATATTGGAGCAAAATCCACGTCAATCAACAAGAGGTATAGCAGAAAGGTTAAATACATCACAATCAACTGTTAACCGCCACCTGGAGAAATTAGGGAAAGTCTGCAAGTTAGGAGTATGGGTACCTCACAATCTCAGTGAACGGAATAAAGATCACCACATGTCAATTGCCACAAGTCTGCTCTCACAGGTAAAAATTGAGCCTTTTTTAAACAGGATTGTAACAAGCGATGAAAAATGGGTTACCTATGACAATATAGTCTGCAAAAGACAGTGGCTTGATAAGGATCAACCACCCCTACCAGATCCGAAAGCAAACATCCATGGCAAAAAGATTTTATTGTGTGTATGGTGGCCCCTACCAGATCCGAAAGCAAACATCCATGGCAAAAAAGATTTTATTGTGTATATGGTGGGATTGTCATGGAATAATTCACCACGAGTTGTTGAAGTCAAATTTAACGATTACTGTGGATAGATACGTTCAGCAGTTGCAAAGAGTGCAAGACAAACTCCATGAAAAGCGTCCTGCACTCGTCAATCGCAAAAACGTCATTCTTTTACACGACAATGCGCGACCACATACAGCAAGGGTGACTCAAGAAAAAATTCTTGAGCTTGGATGGTCTGTTTTACCACATCCACCTTACTCCCCGGATCTTGCCCCGACAGACTACCACCTTTTCTGTTCCTTACAAAACTTTTTGAATGGAAAAACCTTCAATTCTGAAGAGCAAGTCAGGCAGGCTGAAAATTTTTTCCAGTCCAAACCAACCACATTTTACAAGGAAGGAATTGATAAACTGCCAGGAAGATGGGAGAAGGTTATACATAATAGTGGTGAATACATATTAAATAACAAAATTATATTAATTTATTGAGAGCAAAATAAATGTCTGATAAAAAAACGAAAGTTACTTATGACTCGACCTAATAATAATTACAAAAAAATAAATATGTAATTCCTCTGCATTTAAATTAAAGCATTTTGATTTAATTAATTTCAATTAACATTTACAAAAGCAGGAGAACTTAAATTTTACTCTCTTCATACTGGTGATTTATATATTAATGATATGTCTAAATAAATAGGAAAAAACAGCACTTTATGCAGTCTATTTTTCCTATTTATTTAGAGATATAAGTCTAAGCAGTTTATTTGATTAGCAGTAAAAATTAATGATATGGTATTCTATTGTGGAAAATTTAAACAATGTATTCTCTTTATGGTAAAAATATTTTTACCATATATTAAATATGGTAAATATATTTGAAAAATAAAAATTTAATTGCATTATATAAAAGAAAGATTTATTCTAAATAAGAATCTAGAATCCCTGCATACTTTTTGATTAACTGCTTTTTCTACATTATAACTAAGTAATAGCACTTCTTGCAGTTGTGAAAACTCATAAAAACTACTTTTATTTAATAGCTAACATTTTCGATAAAAACTATACCATCTTCAGGCTACAAATATTCGAAAAACAATTTCAAACTTGTAACAGCTTGTACATCACATCATAACAGAACATTACTATGGTTACATATCAACACAGAAGAAATACTGAGACAAAATGAAATAAAATTAATTTTTTGGTACAAAAAATAAAAATAAAATAAAACATCATGATACTATAAATATAGAGCACATGTGCATACATCCCTGAGGGGTACATTTAATATAGGTTATGAACCTCTTTTAAGAATATGTTGTTATACTTATGAGTCCCCTTTACTATTGGTGTCGTCCCTTGCTTAATGTCTCTATTGCATAGTTCCATGCTGCAAGTAGCTCTATAGCTGATTTAGTCATTTAACATTCTCCTCCCTTGCCTCTTCAATATCTCAATTGTCTCTGTTGTCAATGCCTGGGATTTCTTACTGATTGGTTTTACTGATCAGAAGTCCAAGAAATGGCACCTTTAACTGAGAGAAAATAGCCCATCTAATCTGTTACGGCTTGTATTACAAGTTTAAGGACAAAATTTACAAACATACTAGAAGTGTTTTGATAGGAAGCCTGATAGCAGACCCCTTGGCAGAGATAGTTCTTAGAAACATAGATAACAAATGAATACACACTTTCCAATAAGCCTTGAAATTCTATGTGAGATTTGTAGATGATGGTATGACCGTATGGAAGGATAGCACAAGATTACAAGATTTTATCAAGGCTCTTTCTTTAGACACACATGGTCTCACCCTAAGAAATGAATAACTAAGCCAAGAGACTACCCACTATAAGCATAGATAATGAAAGGCTAAAAACATTTGTATTTAGGAAACCTATATACGAACCAGTCCTAATACCCAATTGGTCCAAAGACCCAATGTTGTATATTCTCCTGAAAAAATACCTAAAGATATTTTTTCTAAGGGTTATTTTTTCTACCTAAAGGTTATATTGTATAGTACAGAACCCAGAGCTTTGAAGCAGGAAGTAGATTACATTTTAGGGGTCGTTCTTCAGCATGGATATAGAAAAATCATTTTTATTAAACATCCTTAGGGCAGTAAAAAAAAACCTTAGCAAGAAAGCTGATAACAATGCACAGTTACTGCAGTGGCAATACCAACAGGAGGGATACTAACTGTACCATATAGTTTTAAAAATTTGAATTTTGTAAATAAAGTAACCAAGAAAACAAACAAATAACTGATGTTTCAGAAAAGACCAACAATATTTAACTTGCTAAGAAATGAAAAGGATCCCAGGAAAGATATGGAGAAGCAAGGAGTCTATAAGATACTAGTAGTAGACCTAAAGACCCAACAACAAGCATCATATATAATGCAGTGTGTGATGACTCAAACTCTGACCCAGGAAAGGCATTGCCAAAGGGAAAATGACTACAGTTTTATCAACAGACACCTATATTGACTTACGAATAGAATGGGACAAGGCGAGAATTATAGAACTGATAAAAAATCCCAGGCATTGACAACAGAGACAATTGAGATATTGAGGAGGCAAGGGGGAGAGAATTTCTTAAATGACCAACCTGCTGTAGAGCTACTTGCAGCATGAAACTATACGATAGAGACATTAAGCAAGGGACAACACCAATAGTAAAGGTATAGGTATAACAACATTCTTAAAAGAAGTTCATAACCTATATTAAATGTACCTCTCAGGGATATATGCACAATGTGTTCTATATTTATAGTATCATGATGTTTAATTTTATGGTACAAAAAATAAAATAAATTTTATTTCATTTTGTCTCAATATTTCTTCTGTGTTTAATATATAACCATAGTGATGTTCTGTTATGATGTGATGTGTAAGCTGTTAGAATTTTGAAATTGTTTTTCGAATATTTGTAGCCTGAAGATGGTATAGTTTTTATCGAAAATGTTAGCTATTAAATAAAAGTAGTTTTTATGAGTTTTCACAACTGCAAGAAGTGTGATTACTTAGTTATAGTTTCTAGAATCCCTGTTTATTCTATGACAATATGTGAGAAAGATTACATATTAAGTCAATGGTCCCTAACCAGTGTTAAATAGAATGTTTATGGCGAGTTTGGAGTATACCAATTTTCCACAAAATTATGAAATACAGGCAGTCCATGAGTTACATAGGTGGATCATTCCATGAAACCCTACATAAATCAAAGCATACATTATACAGTACTAATGTGTCAAAATGATGAAATACTAAAAATAGTTATATTAGCCCAGTAGTAGTAACATGAAACCCAATCAAAGGTGATAAAATGCAAATTATCATGCAGTCTAATTAAAATATTATGTGAAATTTTCATTGTTTTGTTAAAATAAAATGTATGAAATCGTATTTTTTGGCAAAGTGTCTATTTTCTAATGCAAGAAAAATCGTTTTTTACTATAATTTATTGATTTTTAATGAATTTTAAAGAAATATAATATCTGCTTATCAAAATTATGTAAAAAAAAATATCATATTTTATTAAGTTGTAAATCTTTTTCCAAAGTTAAAAGAAATACTCATGTTTTATTTGTAAACAGTGTGATTTTATTACTGAGATGGTTCAAAGTCATTTAGAGGTAATGCACCAGTGTGGAAGACACTCCAAGGAGGAGATTTTCTTTAATTAAAATTTGAATTGATATTTTTTTATCCAAAATATCTATACCAGTAATTTATTATCATTGACAAGAATATTAAATTATTTTTTAACAACATAAACAAAATCATTCAATACTCTTGGAAAATATAAAATTGATAATTAAATAGTAACACAAAAAAAATGTATGTAAATACTTCCTGAGTTGTTAGCTCTACTCTAATTGTTTCAGGAATTAAAGCTTATATGAAATTTCTAATTTAGCAATGATCTTAAGTTATGATGATCAAATAATTATGCCCAAAAAGATAAAGAAAAATAATAATACTGTATTTTGTAATAATTGTATAATTATTAGCTTTGAAATTTTTTTGATGACTTTTATTTAATTTTGCGTTTATTAATTCGAAATTTATAAAATTGTGCTTGAATAAATTCCATTTAATTACAATTATTTAAAAATTTTGAAAAATAAATGTGCATCTGTCATTTATCAAAGAAATAAATTTTATAATTGTGATTTCACTTCTTTAGAAAATTTATAACATTGGAAAGGTGCAGAGACATCATGGACTGGTTAACATTTATACTGCCAGAAGGTTTTAATTGATGTTTCTGTATTTAATGAATGTGCTCAACTTTATTTAAAGGTCAGTAATCTAACTGACATTTTCATATTTAACAGTCAGTTTTTTAACTGCAGTTATATATATGCAATAAAATCTTAAATTGTGCAGAATTTATCTATCTATATTATTATATTTAACTTTTAACAATTTAAAGTTCAAAAATTTTTAAATGTAATTATTGGTTCATTTCCTCTTAATTTACTGAAAAATATAATTTGTAGCAAAGTGAGATTGAAATTTGAGATTGTTGTAATTTACATTCATCTCTATATGCAGTAGCAGATTTTGCCTTAAGTGGCCCTAGACATGACAGATTTTTGGACCCTATTTAAATAAATCTTTTTTTTTTTTAGAAAATCAATTCTTTTATTTTTAGAAAACTACAAGTATGTAACAAAATCGAAAAATAATAACTTTAAAATTTAACATTGTTCAATACATGCTTTAAAGCTAAATAAGGGATCCCTTGGGTTGTGGGGCTCGAGGTGGCTACCTCTACCGTCTATATGAAAGTCTGCCACTGTCTGTATCGAGTGGGCAAAAGGCGGCCCACGAAGGCATCTTATATGGCCCGCCACATAAACTAGAACACATTAGTTTCAAGACCCACATTTATAAAATTCTACTCAAAAATAAAAAATTAAATAATGGATACTTTTTAATGTAAAATAGTGGATACTGTCGCTGATATACAGGTACAATACTTAGTTACTCCAAATTTTGTTAATATAACTAACCATGAACATAGTAAATTTCACCATTCACATTAAGTTGTAAATTTTCATGAACATAGTAAATTTCATCATTCACATTAAGTTGTAAATTTGTTTTTACAAAATTAACTTTGTGGGTGCTAATATTTTGTAACATTCTGATGTTATAGGTTGTTAACAATCAATCAGTCCTAATATTTTGTATAACATTCTGATGCAATAGGTTGTTAGCAATCAATCAGTTTGATAAAATACTTATGTTTAAAGAAAATTATTTGAATTTATTAATTCGTAGGATGAATTATTTTCTAATTTTTCTAATGAAAAAAATAGTTTCTACAAATGCTTTTGAACTCTTTGTATACAAACAAAAAATAAGAAAATAACACAAGAAAAGTATATTTTAAAAATAATATTGATACACGAACATACTTATTCTTGTCCTGTGCGATGATGAGATGAATATGTTTGTGCAAGAATCAATCTTGCTTGAATGTGAGTAGTCATTTTAAGTCAAAGTAGTTTTTATTAATAATTAATGATTATTAATGTTATCATTAATAATTTCATTATATAATTACATAATAATTATTATTGTCCTGTGATGTGATGATGAGATTGAATATGTTTGTGCAAGAATCAATCTTGCTTGAATGTGAGTAGTCATTTTATGTCAAAGTTAATAGTTATTTCCTTTTTCTGTTTTATTAATTAAAAAGAAAAATTTGATTTTACCTCTGGATTTAAATTTATATTTTGAGAACAATATTCTCTATGGAATCGGCTCGCTTCCACACGGAAATGTGCTAGACTTCCACCTGGAAAGTATAGGATCATGAATGATGGATTCAGGCCTACCCAGATCGATCTTCACTCTTCACCAATGGCTTGATCAATCCAGAGGCAGAGCCGTTCCAAGCATGATGCAAGTGATGCAACACGCCTTGGGCCGGCTCAGGGGGCGCCTTAAAGATTATTTAGCTAAAGCTCTAGATATAGAAAATACCGCATTCCTTTTCCCCCCGGCTACTGCCATTATTTACGGCTGCTCATTGGATAGTGATACGTCACGTGACTCATTCCTCCCTATTCGTCTTAAACCACGCGAAGCTCCAATTGCTAAATACAGCAAATCGTACTTTATCGTGTAATGAAAACAGATAATATTAAAATTTATTTATATAGTGCAAAACTATTATCTATTTTTAATCATTTTTACTTGTTAATATAGTAAAGAAACTCGCTTTATTTTATTAAAATTTAGATAATGTAGAATTTTGTATTCTAGTTAACAGGTATTTTGATTAAAATTAATTCATATAATAAAAATAAATTACAGTCAAGATGAAATCACAATTATATATACTCATAAAGGATAATAGTTACCAGCTATGGTTAATTATTAATAAAATTTTTTAATAAGTTATTTCTTTTTTCTGTTTTATTAGATAACTCTTATCAATTAAGATGAAAAATTTGATTTTACTTATGGATTTAAATTTATATTTTGAGAACAGTGGGAAAATAATTTTAATAAAGAAAATTATATATCAAAATAAATTAAAATAGATATATTATATACAATTATTTCTTTATATTCAATCATTTATCATTCTTCTACCATTATTTTATTTATAGAATAGAGATTAAATATATTGTTTTGCATCAATAAAATATGTTAAAACTAAGATAAAGTAATTTATTAAGTTAACAAAAACAAATAATATAAAATATAACTCAATATATATTATTATAAAGTAGGCTCTTCTACTTAATGCAAAAATTCAGATATAGATTATCGTATGTCATAATATAATTATAATCACGTTTTAAGGCGTATTGCCATTGAAATCCAGGAAGGACAAACATGGCTGCGAGTAAGCAGACGACGCTAGTTGGCGGTACTTTCTATATACAGAGCTTTATGGCGGATCTCACGGCACACTGAAGCAGGGGAATTTGTTTCGCGGCACACCAAATAAAAATCCGAAAAAATTATTCTATTAATACGAATCAAAATATTAATATAGGTAACAATAATAAAATATTATTTTATCGAAATTAATAAATAGGTAATATAAATAATAATTTTATTAATGAGAAGGATGCGATTGATTTTGAGAAATAATTATATCAAGACATGGCTCAATATAAATAATAATTTTAATAATGAGAAGGATGCAATTGATTTTGAGAAATAATTATATCAAGACGTGGCTCTAAATTAAATAAACATACATGTAACTCCTCATTTACTACCATAAGTAATCGTTCCCTTTTTTTTTTTGTTTCATTTCCATGAGAGCTGAGAAACATAATTCGCAAAGATACCACGATCCAAACGGCAATAAGAATTGAATGAAGTAGCTAATCGAGGATATTGGTTCAAAGCGAAATCCAAAATGCTGACAATTCTAGCTCAGAATGTGAAACTTTGTGTACAGGATCATTTCTCAAGTTTCTTAAATTTTCTTCTTCTATTAATGTCAGATTTGTGTCATGGTATTTTGCGATTATTACTTATCATGTAAATTCGAAGACGGGCTGAATTTTATGACCGAGAAACGTCTATATTAAACATTTTTAAATCTTTCGCGGCACACCTGGAATCTCTCGCGGCACACAGTTAGGCAGACATTGGTATATCATAAATTTTAACTATTCCCTGATTTGTAATTTCATAGTAAAAATATTCATCACAGTAATCATACCTTATAACAAATATATAGTATTTAAATATAAATAAAAAGTTTGATTTTAATAAACTAAACATAATATTCTTGAAAATTTTGTAATTGAATGTATACTAACAGCAAAACCAGCAAGTGAAATTTTATCATATTTTGAAAAATTTAATGATTTATTCCTTTTTTTCTTTAAAATACATCTCAAAACACCCATATAATGTTGTTTCTGAAACTTTCTGTTGTTGCTATGCGGTATGCGCGTATCATTTAATTTACCTGCATATTTAATTATTTTTTAAAATACTGTACTTTAAATTTCATATACTATTCGGACCATCTCAATTCAATATATTACAGTCATATAATATAGCATATGTGTTTATATTATGTTATATAATAAATCCATGGTTATATATTATAATCATGATTATTATATATTGAATTAGCAATAAACAAAGGAAGAGTTACATCATAATAACATCTTTTATAAAAATAAATTTTATTTTAATAAATATCATATTGATTTCAGTAATAATATACTATAATTAGCAAATTAAAAAAGTAAAAATTCGTATAATTTTCCGATATATTATTATTCTGTACCTTTCAGCATTTTCATTTTAAAAATAATAAAGGTTAAAATTTTAAATTAACAAACATCATTGAAATATCTTTCTATCACATATCAATCAAAAATTTAATTTATTTAATTATAACTCTCAGGAATAGAAACAGAAAATATTTTATTATTTTGATTTTCAAATATTTTATATCTATATTTTGCCTATATCACATCCAAGATCACATCTAACTATAAGTAGGATTGTACCCAGAGAATATCTTCGAGAGTTGTGAGTTTAAATCATTATAGTTTAAATCATAAATCATTTCTGTCAGAATCTGGTAACAATTTTGAAAAAATTAGCATAAATTTTTTAGCATTCGTTTGGCAAATTAAAATTATTAGTTTCAAAATCTTAAACTCTGTACTCAAACCAGATCTACATATTTAGGAGTTTGAAGCAGAAGGGTTAAATAAGTAAAATATGAATAAAAACAGTAGGTCACAAAAGGAGTTCTTTAAAAATGAAAAAATGAAATTCCATTAAAATTGAAGTCTAGAGAGGCCATTTCTCCCACTTCAGGGCAGACCCAGCCCTTTTTATGCTCTTCTGTTGTAGGAAATCTTTCTCATTGCATTCCCGTTCATCAATAAAAAATGGATCACTTTCAACAATACGGCACAACTCAAGCATATAATATTCTTGGAAATTTTGTAATTGAATGTATACTAACAGCAAAACCAGTAAGTATAATTTTAAAATCCCATTCACAAACTTTTGATACTCCTGAATTTTAGCGCCTAGCTTTTCTCGGAAGATATTTTCAGATCTTGAAAAGTGAACAAATTAGGTTCTTGTCAGTTTAAAAAATAATGTATGCTGCTTTCAGAACCAATTATTATTATTTTTAATTATTTCACGAGGAAAGCGTTCGTATCCCGTCTTCATTGGCAAGAACAATAGCAGTGTTGCGGAGTCGGAGGTTTTTGGGTGGAGTCGGAGTCGGATTTTAAACTACCCGGAGTCGGGAGTCGGAGTCGGAAAAAAACAAACGACTCCCGACTCCTTAAGGCCCTATTTACTTAGAGCTAGAGCTATATATATCATTTCTAACTATTTAAGGCTAATAATAGTAAATTATGAATAATATCAATTATCTAAATTTATGAAAAGAACCCTACAGTGTTATTAGTTAATTTATGAGTCTGAACTCTGTGATAAATTTTTGCCTTTTGGAGCCATATTTAGGCTATTTTATGGAAAGTGTTGTGGTCTAAGCCAAACTGAAACTTAAGCATAGGATTCTGATTAATAATTAAAATATAGTCCTATAGCCTAACTCATAGGTCTAGTGGCTAGCACTCTTACACATCAAGATAAGAAATAAAAAACAGAAATGCAAGAGGGTTATTGAAGGTAGTCTAAGGTATCTGCTCTAATGCCAATGTAACATATTAATTTAGTTTGATAAGAGTTCATTTTAATTTTTTAAGTGCAGTGTGTCGGCTCATTTCAGCCGATGATGTGGTTTTCTGTTTGATACTCAACTCCAGTGGACCAAACGAGTGCTCCGCTCACTCTGCTGGAGGGTAAATATATACATATATGAAAGAAAAATTAGAATTAAATTTAAATTTATTAAATTACCGTATATACTTAAATATAAGCTGACTCCCCGACTTCAGAGTTTGAAAATTGGTAAAAATGCGAAACCCGTGTATAAGCCTACCCAGACTTTAGGACTTAAAATTTGATAAAAATCCAAAGTCCAATTCAAATATTGATGATGAAACTGATTTTGAAAAATTATTGGATCAAGCAGACCATCTCCAGTGCCAAAAAAGAAGAAAACTCGAATCTGATACTGAAAAGTTAACCCTACAAATATATCGCAAATAGCAAATTTCAAGGTGAAATTTAACAAAGCTTTAATAGAAGTTGAACGTTTTGAAAGAAAATCTAAATTAAATGTTAGAGAGGCCAACTCTAAATATCCTGAAATTGTAAAAGATGCTGCGCTTCTTGCTACAGCTCTGTCTCCAACACAGGTCAGCGTAGAGAGACTATTTTCTTCACTCCGTTTGATCAGAGCTGATCAGAGAACAGATAGCTGAACTTACTGAGGCCGTTTTGTTTATTAGAAGTAATGCTTAAATTTAATTTTGGTATTTGCCTATTTGGTATGTAATTATATTTAAAACTCTAAAAGGAAGCTTTTACTTTTTAATCCAGTGTTAATTTTATTTTAATAGACATTTATACTAGTTAGAACTTGGAATAGTTACCTAGAATTTATATTTAAAATAATTTTGGCATAACTAAATGCTTCCAAGGAGAAAAATTTTATTATTATTCAAATTTCAATAGCAATAAAATCAATCATGTAAAATTTTAAAGCACATGCATTTCTCTTTTCATTAAAGTTTTGTATTAAAGTTGCTAATTGTTATCTCACTTGTCAGTTGTTGACTTTGTAAATTGTAACAACCTATACACAGCCCAAATTTTGGATAATCTCTCTTAAAAATTGTAAGAAAGTATGGGCCAAAGTGCTATAAAATTAATATAATGTAGTTAGAAGACTGACTTGCAATAATAAAATATTAAAGTTAACTATGCGGGAGTTGGAGTCAGATCTTACAATTTTTAGGGAGTCGGAGTCGGATTTTTTTAAAAGGTGGAGTCGGAGTCGGATCATTTACTATCCGACTCTGCAACCCTGAACAATAGAGCAAATTTCAATTCTTATATAAAATTGCGCAGATGAGCGGTATTAGTTACCTAAAAAAAAAGAGAATTAAATGTATTATATATAATAACTATTGCATAACATAAAACCACAGCTAAAATATGAGTACATTCTAAAGCTAAATAATATGTTATCAGTGATTACTTTCATACGATGTTAGAAATAATAAAAGCGAATATCCGGAACGCATTATTAAAAAAGAAATTGATGATCAAAATCATGATGTCAATAAATATCATTTAAAACAATGAATAATGAATTCTCAACGTTAAAATGAAGCAGCCGTTTTGATTTCTATAATTCGATTTCTATCTATATAGCAGGGGTATCAAACTCAATTCTCACTAAGGGTCACTTAAGAATAACACAATATTGAAATGGCCACATTAGAACAAAGCAATGTTGAGAGGGCTGCATCTAAATATTCAAATCGGTTGCCATATTGTTTACGCTTTACAACAATAACTCTGTTTTATAGAAAAATAAAATTTGTAAAACGATAAAATTAAATTTAATTAATTTATTATCCGAATCAATGATATTTTCCTATATTATTCTGTTCATAAATTACGACAATAATTAAATTATATAAAAATTCATGATTTGTTAAAAATGTTTATGTCAGCGGAGGACCGCACTGAATAATACTGTAAACCGTGCTACATAGTATTTTTAAATATTAAGGAAACTAAGCAATAAAAAACTTTAGGACGAATATTTAACATAATGGAACCATTGATGCTTTTATTGAATATTTAATTATTATTATTTTTTTGTTAATTTTAATGTCATTAGTTTATAAGAATTTTTTTTAATTACAGTCATTATTTTATCGACATTTACTGAAAAATTTTTTATCTTAAATAATGAACTATACATTGATCGAATTTTATTTCTTCCGCCATGCTTAATTTTTAAAATACTTGAGTCAATATATTTTAATTAAAATGATTGAGTGTCTGTCGAATGATCCGAGATTGGTGTATTGAGTTTCGGAAGGATTTGCTGAGATTGACTTCTCATCAATGGGTTAAATGCTATGCAAAGGTGCTATGCTATGAAATACACCCTATAAAATACTGTTTATATTGTACAACTAATATCTTACAATAAAATAACATAAACGAATATACTTGATATAAAAGTTATATGACTTAAAAAATAAACAAAACAAACAGCTGAGAAGAAATGTAATCTCATATTATTTGCGGAAGAAACTACTTTCATGTGCAGCTTTAAGTTAACATTTATTTTATTTTAATATGCCTCTGATAAAAAAAAAGATACACACATAATTATAATTGTAACATATTTAATTTAGACACTTGAGTAAAAAGTTTTTCTTTTTTAATTAAAAAATTAATTCGTTAGTTATTCTGGTTTCCGTCGATGAATTTTGCTTTACAAAACATTGTTAATGTATGCTGCATGTTTCCTCAGTGCAGTTTTACATGTGTACTTTACAACTTTGTATTTGTAATCCCTTATATTTTCAGATCAGTTTTAATTCTTCAATTGTTAAAAACAAATCGAAAATTTTCAATTACGTCATTAAAGAATATTAATATCTGAAAGAATAAAAAGAAAAATATATTAAATCCTTTATTTTCTGAGGGTATATCGATTTGTTCTATTATATTTTCAATCACATCTTGTCCATGATAAAATCAAATTATTATTATTATTATTGTAACAAATTACTGTATACAATTTTGATACATGAGTAAGAAACTTTAATTAAAGAAAATTGTAATTGTAGTTGAAATTAAAAACTGGAACATAGCTGATATATCGATTGATGGAACTGTTATGTAACATAATCCTGCAGAAAATTGTTTTCTTTTGATAATTTATATTCTAATTAATTTTCGAAATTAAAAATAATGCTTTATAAATTTCAGCAATCGCATCTTAATACAAATTCTGACACTTCGAAAGAGCAAACTATACTAGTATAGAGTATAGACCTATATAGCGAACTGCTATAGAGCATGCACCTGTCGAAAACAACCAATCAACAGCGAGCAAAGGTGAAGTTATTCTCGTGCCGCACCTTTTATATTACAGGGTCGTTCGAGACCCAACTCAATTTATGTTTATTTAAATCATTTCGTTTGTTTTTGTGTTGTAATCATCAAATGGAGCGTACGAGGTTGTTTATCATATTGTTAATTCCCATGGTAATGGTGATGGGTCAGTTTCATTGGCAAGCAAGGGATAAATTCGACGAAATCACTAACAAAATGAAGAAAGTAACCGAAGACAATTGTAAAGTTGTGGATGTCAACGACATGTTTCTTCCACGACAAACAATTACCCATCTTCCAGACATCAGGACGCTTAATATAGATCCCATTTTTCCTAACAGAACGAATCTTCTCCACATCCATAACATGGCTATATCGCGTGCTTTCTTTTACAGGTGAGTGTTTCGAGGTGGGGTCACGGGCGGTAACTCGAAATGGCAATGTTTATATTTTTAAAAATATACGACTCCGAGATAAGTTATAAATGTAGTCATATTTATTTTATCTAGTTTTTAATAAAGTTTAGAATTTAATGATCATAATAAAAAGTCCGTAAAAGGAAATGATATAAGGTACGTGATTGGTCCAATCAAACATACCTGTAAACATAGGTAATGAAAAATAATAGTAAACATGCATTTATATTGAAAAACAAGAAAAAGATTGCGTTAAAATATTTAATATTTTAAAATTTATTCAAATGCATAGAAAAGAGTTAAAAAGAATATTTAAACTCCCGAAATTAATAATGACCTTACATAAAAATATTTAAGTAAAATTAAAAAAGTATAAGCAATATATTAAAAAATTCCAAATTATTTGATTAGTAATATAATTTGTTTGTGATTTTTACAGCATTTATTAAATGAATGAACCTGTATTATTTTTTTAAATATAAAAAAACAAGAATAATTTATAGAAAACACCCATACAGCATCAGATATTTGAATTTTAGAAAATTATACCAATAAAACATTTTGAAAAATAATATTTTATTTGTATAAATTCTTATATGATTAAAAAGTTATTAAATCTATTTTTGATAATTATATAATGAAATCATATATTTAATGTTTGATAATTCCTCACAGAAATTGGGCAATTTTATAAATAATAAAATTTATTAAGATTTATTGTTAATTTTTTATTTATACAAAACAATTTTTATTCTTGTAATTTTTATCTATATCTATATTATACTACAGTATTTTTAACAAAGATATTTAAAATTTACAAATAGCTAATTCACAAATATTTTTTAGGATAATTCAAAATACTTCATTCCTTTATTAAGAATTATTTAAATCTGAGTGATATGTTCTCTACATAAATAAATGCTTATAATGATTTTTTTTTGTGTCAAAACTATAGTTTGTAAAATGTACTATAGATTCAGTTTTACTTATTATAAAATAAAATAAAATTTTTAAAAAGTAGTAATTTGAAATTCCAAACTAAATTTCTATATATTAAATCTAAACTTTTTACATATTTTATAGTTTCATATTTATCAGTCTTTTTCAAAAATTACTAAAAATATTGAAACAAGATAAAAATAAAAATATTTTAAAGTATATTGTTTCATATACATCTTTTTACTGCAATAGTATTATATAACAACTTGTGAACTAGACTTTCATCCAATTTGTGTTCCATCAAATACAGAATGAAATGGTAGGATTAAAAACACAGCACTCACACAGGTAAAATTTAATAAAACATATACATTTTTAATCTTCCATTAGACTATCCTCAGTCATAAATAAAATCACTTTACTTTTGGCTGAGGATGACTTAATAGTAGGATGAAAATGTTTCTCTTTTATCTGTGTAAGTGCTGTTGTTTGCTTATGGCTTCTGTTTATTTTTTTACATTAAAAGTCAAATACAAATATACGAAAAAGTCAAAATTCAAATACAGGAAGTCCCCAACTTATGTAAGTGGATTGTTTTGCAAAACCCCACATAAATTGAATCTACATATGCCAGAACCAGTGCCGGATTTACCTATAGGCCGAGTTCTAGGGGCCCAAAACTATCAACCTGTCATCAACGTTTATAAACTTTTAATAAGAAAAAATGAGTTTTTATTAAAGTGCTAGATAGAAAGTAAAAATTTAAAGGTTCCTTATAAGTTATAAGGAGCCTTTAAAATTAAACATAAGCTGATTTGAATTTTTGTTTGTTATAAGTTATGATGAAGTTATAAGTTATTTCAGAGATGATTATTATTTTTAGGGGCCCCAAAACCTTCCTTGTCCTAGAGCCCCTGAAAATGCAAATCCAGCTCTGGCCAGAATATACATTATGCAGTACTAGTGGATCACAAAGACTTAATATTAAAAATAATTATATTAAAAAATAATTGCACAAATCATGTGATAAAGCAGTTGCTTACTATCTTGTAGGCTCTGGATTCAATTCCAAAGTCCTATATCTCCAGTTTTTTCAGGAGGGGCTGGGTTATGCCCAAAAAATTAAAATTCCTCCTGAAAAAGTAAAATTAACCTTTTGTAATTATCTACATTGTCTGTATTAAATCTGAAATATATCATTTCAAAATTATAAATTGGTTATGATTAGGCTTACCATATTTTTTTGGGTCCAATCCAGGACATATTTTTGAAATTACTTAAAAGTCTTAAAAGTTTATTGAAATATTAAACTTTATTTTCAGTTGTATTTTTCACTTGACATGACTTTTTTCAGAAATGGTTTGTTTGTTTTCATTACATCATAAAATTCACAACAGGAAAGTCATTACACAATTTCAAAAATTTGTATTCCTATTGCAGGTTAACATTAAACACACATCTTCTTTTGCCCATTGCTAAATGATGAGACAAAAAACGAATAGAGATAAGATGATCAAAAACGTGAAGACGAGTTACTTCACACACGAAAACAACATAAACACATTGCCCCTGTTTGTTGCCAAATGACTAAGTAAAAAGTTGTGGCAAAACCGCTAGCCATGCCTCCATCAAATTGATGTCAGCGCTTGCTCCAAGGTCATATGAGAGATGCACGGCAGAAGAGAATGTTTAAAAACGCGATGTCGAACATATAGGTCTAAAATTAAAAAAAAATCCTCGCCAGTCATAAAATTCTCAAACTCGGACATTTTTGCAATCCCAGACATTACTCCAGACAGCACTAAAAAACCAGGACTGTCCGGGCTAATCCCGGACGTATGGTAAGCCTTTTAGTTATGATTATAAATTTGTTTTAGTTCATACTTATTAAATAATAATGGTAAAAATACTAATCTGAAGAAATGCTCAATTTAATATTAATTTACAAAATGATATTAATTAAAGAACCCATAAACAAACATACATTCAGTATAACATTTTTCGATAATCTGAATTCTGAGAATTCTGAGGAATAAAAATATCTTATTTTAAATATATATATATTTATATATATAAAAAATTGGAAATAAACTTATTTTCCATCATCATTGAAGTGCTTTTTAAATAAGATACATATATACATTGAAGGAAGCAAGTCATTTTCATTAAATCAGGAACTATAATATATCATGTTGATATACCAAAAAAAAATCTAAAAACTTTTCTTTTTTTCGTTTCCTGTTTTATCATCAAAAGTGTTCTTCCTTTTATCCATTTCGATACTTTTTAAAAGAGAAAATTCTGTACTATACTGTATGTATACGATAGCAAAGCTAAATAATAGTACAGTAATGTTAAACAGTTAACGGCAAAAAGCCCATCTTTCTGATGTTTCACCCCTTCAAAGCCAAGTGATTGTTCTTGGACTGCTCCTCGTCCAGTTTTACTAACCGAAAATTAAGAGTAATTTGTTAATTGACATCATAAAAGGAGATGGAGCTTTGTTAATAAGACTGGTCTATGCTTACAACTTGCATTAATCAAATATTTGTTCGTACTAACTGAAAAACGGTATCAATTTTATAAGTCGCACTAATCGAAATCGCATTATTCGAACTCGCACTAATCGAGGCCTACCTGTACTAATTATTGATAAAAACTTAAGAGATTTTTTAATAAGAAATAAAGACATGTAATACTGATTTAATAAGCCCACTCTCATAGAATAGGTTACTGATAATAAATAACTAAAATTAAATGAATTGTTGAATATTTTTTAATAACTTTCACTCTAATATTTTAATGAAATTATATGAAAATTTTAAATTTATTAATTCAATTAATTATGTAGAAATGTTTAATTACAGACAACTTTTTAATCAATTTTAGTTACATTCTGCAAAAGGCTGATGATGATGATGAACCAGGTTTTATGTATTATTTCTTATCAACAATTGCTGATGTTGCTTCTAATAGATTTATTAATAGTAGTGCAATTTATTTTGCTCCAAATATGTCATTTACTCCTTCATATAAAGGTTTCTTCAATAAAACATTACCTCTTTTTGCACCCAGAGCTTTTAGGTAAATTTTTGAATATTTTTTATTCATTTCATATATAAATACAAAGAATAATTAATAATTATTGGTTTTATTGAGATTTTATCAAATTAAATAAAATTATTTTTAATATTTATTTATTTTTTATTTTATACTTATAAAATTTTTCTTTCTCCCATTCCTCTAAAAAATTTGTTTTGGGCCCTATCGGTCTGTCATTTCTTCTCTGTTTAAATGAAATCTTTTTGCGTCTAATTATCATAATTTTTATTTTAACTGTTTAGAATACAAAGTTTGTTCTTTACTTTACATTTTTATAATAGTTTCAATTCTATATATCTTATAATGCGCAATTACTTAATTTAAAAAATTCTTATTGTTAGGAAGCGGCCCGGGCTCCTCAATCTTCTACGGGCCCGGGCCGCCGTAAAATTGGTCCCCGCTTCCCCCGTCTCGGCGCTACTGGAAGCCCTGATATAGACAATAAATCGGCGAGTGCGTGTCACTGTTCGTTCGCCATCAAAAGGCAAAATCAAATCTCATCTGTATAATAACTGTTGAATCTATAAGCTGATAATCAGTGTTTACGAGTTTGTCAAAAAACTCTGAAGTGAGCTCAATTGTCCTTCTGGGCCGGATTGGCCGCGTGGAAACGCTTCGGCTTTCCACTCTGAAGGACCCGGGTTCGAGTCTCGGTCCCACCCCTTGAAAATATTTATCATGGGGTCCGGGCCCGGCCCGTCGATCCCCGTCCTCCACAAAGGGGGAGTAAAATATGCAAAAAAAAAAATTGTCCTTCTGGAGAAGATTGATAATTAGAAATTTTCATGAACAATTAATTTTATTAATGTTAATTTTTTTTGTAGCAAATATAATAAATAAATGAATTTATTTACTATAGGACATTTTAAATGAGTTTTATCTACATTTTTAATATTTACTATGATGGTTGTGGGAAAGAGCCGGAAAATTAATCAATTTTCGATTAAATCTTATGGGGAATCGCGCCTTGGATAACGACAGCAATCCTGGAACGAATTACCGTCGTTAATCAAGGTGCCACTGTATATTATTATGATTTTATCTAGCTTAAAATATCTAAAGTTTTTGATCAGCAAAATGCATATTTTGCTGCTTTTAATATTTTATAATTTTTAATAAAATAATTAAATTTTTAGGCAATTATTTTTAACTTTTATCCTTATCTCGATTATGTTTTTCTTTATAGAGAATTCTTAATAATAGTGGATAACAATTTTATAATCCAGACAAAATAGTAGTATTAACATTTAAATAAATTAAGAAATGTTTATGTAAGCATTGTAACATAATATAGAAGCTTAGCAATGTTTAATATATTATTTTGTCGGCCGGATTGGCCGCGTGGAAACGCTTCGGCTTTCCACTCTGGAGGACCCGGGTTCGAGTCTCGGTCCCACCCCTTGAAAATATTTATCATGGGGTCCGGGCCCGGCCCGTCGATCCCCGTCCTCCACAATCCGGCTGACCCCTCCGCAGGGGTGGGCAGCTTGCGGAAGGGCTTGTTTCGCCCCGCCACTTAGTACTCTTACTGAATGGAAAGTGGCGTCATCTGTTAACAAAAAAAAAAAATATATTATTTAATATTCAGTTAGCTGATTTTAATAAACATACATTCTTCAATAGATTGTGTAAAATTTCAATTTATTTGCTTATTGTTGTAGATGATAAGTTATATTTTTATTATGTTTGTATCCATCTACTGAAATTATTCTTAAGTCTTGGCTTCCCAAGAAGTAACAATTTCAGTAGCTATAGGATGTAAACATAGTAGATACTTTACTTTTGATGTTTCAGTTCTATGATTGATTATCTTTCAAATAATCAAATAATAATAATAATAATAATAATAATAAATCAGGTATTGATTATCTTTCAAATAATCAAATAATAATAATAATAATAATAATAATAAATCAGGGCCACCGAGAGAAATTTTCGGGCCCGTGACAAGTCTGTAGTCCGGGCCCCACTTTAAAAAATGAATCACTTGGGTTTAATAAAAAAAGCTATATAAAACATTTAAAATTGTACAAATTCAAAATTCGATACATTACATACCATGTTATATATAAAATATTCATACCTTAAGTCGTTTTCGACTTTACGTCGGTTTTGTTTGCTAATAGGAAAAAATAAGTCTACTAAAGGCTGGGTCTCACAAGCGTAAAACGCCATGTAAATATGTTCGGTTAGGTTAGTTTTATTACGCCGCCATATCCTCATGGGATATTCTGTATCTGGCGGCGGCCATTTATAGCTCCCATCACAGGCTGGCCAGCACCCATGATGGGGTCAACCAGATGGTTGAAGGATGGGGTTCAACAGGCCGGGCCCGGACCCCTCCTGAAAAATTGGAGGTGTGGGACCCGGATTTGAACCCGGCTCCAGGTTGGTAAGCCAAAGCTTTACCACGCGGCCATCCGGCCGACGTAAATATGTTCGGTGTATTGATGCTGATGTTAATTTCGCTGTATGGCTAGAAGCTGCGTTTTTACGAAGTTCACTTTTGTTCAACTTTCTATGCTGCGTACAAGAGTACTTTGACCATTCGTCCAATCGAGGTACGAGCTGGTTATTGAAAATTATTATTTACAAGCTTAAAAATGTTATTAGCGACGTTATGGGGTTATTTATAGGAGGTCTATGTAGTTTTTTAAAGTTTATTTGATTTACGTCGTTTTTTCGACTTAAGTCGCGAGTCATGAACGAATTAACGATGTAAGATAAAGTATGGCAGTATTTTGGACGACTGCTTTGGGTGGTAGACTGTGCGTTCTGGCAGCAGCTTGCGAACTATCGGACACGTTATGACATATCAGGGACCGTCCGACAAAAGTCTTGGATGTCACCCCTCTCGGCGACCTTGATTATTATTATTTTGTTTAATACGATCAAAATAATGATAAATTACTTTTATTAATTTACTCTTATTTACTTGCTAATATCTATTATTTTATTTTATACAGTATATTTAAGTTTTTATAATACAGTATTTAGTTTTTATTCTATAATTAATTGTACCTCATTATACGAGATTTAAATTTATGTTCTATGCAACTAAAGTCCGACTTGTTCTGAAAGTAATGTTAAAATCAAAATAATGAAAACTTAATCTTATTACCTTAATTTTTATTTGATTTTGGATCTAGTTTATATTTTGAATCAAACAAGAATTCAGTATAAAAAGTGTTACCTACAAAAGATAATAACTTTCCAACAAAAATTTATCAAATACAGTGGTGCCTCGCAATTCGACACATACCGTCGCCGAAGTAATGTCGAATTGAGAAACTGTCGAATTGCGGGACAATATTTCCCATATAAGACTATGTAAAATAGATTAAATCGTTATCGGTCCCCATCTCACTCCTCTAACGGGTGAGGTGAGAGAGATATACTATATTATTTATTTTATTATGTGTTTTTTACTATTGTATAACACACTGAATTACAAAATAAACTATATTTTTATACATAACACACAATTTATTAGCTCTTGGATGTTGGAATGAAGTCTTCCAGCATGAGACTATTTTATACACAACACAATTTATTAGCCCTTGGATGTTAGAATGAAGTCTTCCAGCAGACGCCCTAGCACCCATAATCTTCTCTCTCTTGCAAAACGTTGCCATAGTTATTCTAGGAACGCCAACCTCGAGTTATATTTTAATTGTTCTACCTTTCTGCACTTCATCTACAATTTTTTTCTTCGTCTCTTTGCTTAATCAAGTGTTCTTTTCGGAATTATTCCTCTGGTCAGTTCTCTTTGAACCCATCCTTCAAGAAAATAATAATAATAACTATGGTTGCACAAATTTTTTACTTTCGGAAAAATGCAGAATTGAATATAATAATTACAAGTTAATTACTTTCTGAAAAATGTAGAATTGAAAACAAATTTTTTACTTTCTGAAAAATGTAGAATAGAAAATTAACACAAACAACACGGGCAAAATTATAAATTTTTTACTTTCTGAAAAATGTAGAATGGAAAATTAACATAAACACGGGCAAACACCAAAGTAGCCCAGAAAGAACTGAGAAACAGCAAATGACATCACACAATTCCATGCAAGCGCATGCGCCAATCCGCGAAACTCAAATGTCGAATTGGGCGCGTTTTTAAATTCAACACTCTCCACCACTGATGTACATCTAAAATGACGTCAAGACAATAGCCATAAAATCATTGATTTTTATTAAAACAAAACCTCACATGAAAGTTATCATCAGTATAAACAATAAATCTGTATCTTTCTCGGAAATATCCGTTCTGTATTAAAATAAATGTAATCCAAATAATCTAAATTGAGATCATTTTCAACTTCGAATACCGGAACTACTGCAGTCCGCCATACTGTTTTGCTAGATAATCTGTGGAATAAATTCTTAATCCGCCCAAATTCGGCCGGTTCTAGATAATCTGTGGAATAAATTTTTAACCCGCCCAAATTCGGCCGGTTAAGTTAGTCGGTAGTTTATCTTAGAGATTTGACATCGTGCAACGCAGCAAGCTAAATTAGTCGATAGTTTATCCTAGAGATTTGACATCGTGCAACGCAGCGAGCTAAATCTCAGATTAAAGCCTGTTTTAATCTGCAGAATAAGACACATTCAACTGGCCCTAAAAGTTCTTAAAACTAATTATGTGAGTGGTCAATATACACATTAGACACATGGTCACTATACAAAACAAAAATACCATTACATCCTATGGGAAACAAACCAGCTTTTGAAATTTGGTCTCTAGCCAGGTGGTCACTGTATCAAGGTGGAGTCATTTTATCAGGTTTCACTGTATTAATGTTTTATATAATATTTAATTTTTGTTTTAGCTTATATAAATAGAACAATATAAATGATAATTTAATATTTTTTGAACATTGAAAAACATAGTCTTTATTAAAATTTAATTAGCTATGTTATTGTTGTATATTATTAAATCTTAAATAATACAACACTTTTTTCATGATCAGTTAATATTGTTGACTATATTTAAAATTTCAATTGTGTTCACTAATTTGAAATCTATATAAGGAAAATATCATACATATAGCAGCTAAACAATTATATTATTTTAAATTTTGTCATCCTTTTATCATCATTAGCTCAGCTAATTTTTGGTCTAATCTATAGCAATATTACCAATTAGTTTCAATATATATATTGAATAGTTTCAATATGCTTGTTGCATTTATATCAGAAGTTATTTTGGAAGCTAAAATTAATTAAATCTAAACATAGAAAATTGGATTACAGATCTTGGAATACATTATTTATCATATAAGTTATGTTTAGCTACAGAGATTTAATATCTAATAATATGAATTTACAAAAATTTTTTAAATAAATAAAAATCGTCATAATTAAGTAATATTGATATAACTATATCATTCAATTTTTGATTTATGATAAATATTTTCAAAAATAGATCAAGATTCCTATAACAAAATTAAAAATAGGTGTTAATAAATGCTGCATGTTCTTAAATATTGCTATATAAATATAATCAGAAATTTGTAATGGATAATATCTTAACATTTTCATAGTTATAATTTCTGACTTTCATAAGAAATTTTAAGAATTTGTATTAAGACTGTATAGGATAAATTTGAAAAAATAATTTGCTAATTGTGAATTGTAATATATAATGTATAATGTAGAGTAAACTTCATTTATACATTCCAAATTATAAATAACATTACAGGTAGGCCTCGATTAGTGTGAATAATTGGTTCCACGAATTTCTCGCACTATTCGAAGTATTAACTATATGTAAAATATGTTAATTTGGTTCTTGCTTTGTGAGATTCCGGCCATTAGCTAACCTCACGATGAATAACCACAATACTAACTGTTTAAGAAATATTTACTTTCATATTTTACATCGTTGTTCATCATCTAAATTAATAACTTACCAGGAATTGCGTAACTGTTTAAGAAATATTTATTTTCATATTTTATATTGTTATTCATCATCTAAATTAATAACTTACCAGCTTTTGCTTGAATGTTCACTCTACTAATCAGTATGCGCTTTTGGTTGCAGTCTTCAATCCATACAATTAAAAGACACTCCATTTCTATTACAAAACTTCTATTTCTTGTAGTTGTTTGCAAACCACAAGATCAGAAATTTGTAATGGATCTTAACATTTTCATAGTTATAATTTCTGACTTTCATAAGAAATTTTAAGAATTTGTAATTTATAATAATAATTTATGAAATTATGTAATTATTATAAATGAAATAATAGTTATCATGTTTTTATGTTCAGTTATCATGCTTTTGTTTCAGTTATTCATGTTGTTATGTTTCACATGAATTTGCATCATAATTGTTGCACATAGGAATAATATTAAGAAGATTCTTTTATTTGTTTAAATTATTCATTTTTATCATAAATGATCTATGCAGTTATATTAAAATTTCATTTTTGAAAATATTTTGCAGAGACATATATATTTTTATGTACTGTTACATTATATTTTGATTATAGGAGATATTTTAGATATGTATATGAAAGAAGAAAAATTGAAACGTCAACAGTTATACAATGATCAAGTATCTAATATTCCTCATTCAGAAATGGATAATGTACAATTAGTTGAGTAAGTTGAGATTTTTAAATGCATTGTTATTTAATCAAATATCATTTATATTTATTAGAAACAATTGCTGTTCAAATACAAAATAAAAGAAAACACAAGCTAAGAAATGTTTTATTAAAATATTTTTGGGTATTTGCTAATCATCAGTAATATAAAAATAACAATTGAAATTTGATGTGAAATTAGAAAGATAGAAAGGTAAATGATCAGTATATGAATAATACTAAAGAGAGACTAAGTGATAGAGTTCTAATTAGAAAATTACATGAAGAATAATTGCAGAGAAACCAGGCATAACCACTAAACAATTTATAGAAACAAATATAAGCAATGTGTGCAGATCAAAAAGAAGCAGAACAAAACACATACTAGCATATTACTAACTGACAAAAGATGGTGCTTTTTTTATTTTCTCTTGATGAGATGTATGTTATAATGTGTTTTGGCTTGCCCAGTGTTAATTTACATTTCTAGATGATTCTTCAGATGTGTGTGGTTTCTTTACAATCATTTTTTGTGTAATTTTGGAATTAAAGATGCATCCCATTATATAACTTTTGTTCCTGTTTGTTATTTCTCTTTGTTTTTCTGATTTTATATCAGGTTCCAGTTGTTAGTTTGTATTAGGGCTTGCAAACCAGTTTTATAATAAAACCGGTTAAATCTGGTTTTCATATTGAGATGTTAAAACCAAAACGAGCTTCTAAAACTGGATTTGAATATTTTTTTACTTAGTCCTCAAATATAGTTTTTTTTTGTTCATTTGTCAATTTCTTTATGTTTTAAACATATACATGCCTCGTTTAGACTCTTCTTTCAGTGCTTGCAGGCAGGGCTGGCAGAAGTGAGTGTGCAGGTTGTGCACCAATACAAAGGTGCTAAACTATAGGGTGCACCAAAAAATGATTAGAAAAAAATTTACGACAAAAAAATGAATTTTTTTTAAAGTAATTAATATTTTATGTTATAGAAACAAATTTTGTTGTTTTGCAACAAGTGTCCAATCTGAGAGAGCATTTTCAATCATGGTCTCTTTAACACAAAAATAAGGTCAAGTCTATCAGGAAAAATGTTGGCAACAAGTGTCCAATCTGAGTGAGCATTTTCAATCATGGTCTCTTTAACACAAAAATAAGGTCAAGTCTATCAGGAAAAATGCTTAATATACTGTGTTTTTTAAAGGATCATTTTCATAAAAAAGCTGTGTGTTAAATAGTAATTTCCTCAAGCTGTTTTTTTCATGTTATTTTTATTTATTTATTATTATTATTATTATTATTATTATAGGATTTATTATTATATTTTTGTTTTCTATAGGATAGGATAGTTTTCATTCAAAGGATTTGAATACAGTTTATAATTTTGTAAAATCTCAAGCTGCTTACTTTTTTGGAGCATTTTAATTATTTTTATTTTTACTATAAGAGGTGATAGATTTTATTTAAAAGATTTAATTACGTTTTGTACAACCTACCCAAGATAAAATAAATACCTGTGTTATAAGCTTTTAATAATTTTTCTTAAGTCTGAGGAAACCGGTTTTAAGAGTAAATTTTGGTTAAACTGTGTTTTTAAATTTCTCGGTTTTGTGCAAGCCCTAGTTTGTATGTTACAGCCTGAAAGTATGGTAATAAAGCATTTGTTAGTTCTGTTATGCTTGTTTTGATTTTTAATATTATATTTATTATACTTAAATTTCTGATTGATTTATTTAAAAAGAATATAAATAATGATAAAAATGTTCTTTTTCTATAGCCCGGAGAACGATGCTGAAGTACCCAATATGGCCCTCATGGCGAAAAGTTTGGAGACCCCTGTGCTATTGGAATAGTCATTAAGCACCTTTGAGGCTGTTTGAAACTTTATGCTATTGGAATAGTCATTAAGCACCTTTGAGGCTGTTTGAGACTTTGAAAGTAAGAATGAGGTTATGAATGCACATGCAATTACAATAGTGACAGGTGGCAACTAAATTAAGAACTACTTAGGAGTTAGTACCCGCCACTTGTACTGTTTCAAACGCGTCTAGAATTGCTTCCAATCTGCTAGCACAGTGTACTTTATTTTGCAGGCTAAACATGATGACACGAAAGAATAGTGACAGGTGGCAACTAAATTAAGAACTACTTATGAGTTAGTACCCGCCACTTATACTGTTTCAAACGCGTCTAGAATTGTTAAAAATTTATATAGCTTCCAATCTGCTAGCACAGTGTACTTTATTTTGCAGGCTAAACATGATGACACGAAAGAACACTTTACAAACAGAACTTATTCATTTTCATTAAATTTTGAAAATGCCTATAAATTTAATAATTTAAATGATAAATTCGGATATGAAAAATTTCTGTTGTGCCCTCTTATTTTAGTTGTGCCCTCTTTCTCTTGATGCCCTAAGCAGGTGCTTACTTTGCTTATTGGTTAATCCAGCACTGGTCTTGCCTTTGAACATTATCAAAATTTGGATCATTTTGAATAATCTGATCCATAATTTTCGTAATAGTGGCTAAACTTTAACTGTAAAATAACATTGAAGAACGATCATAAATATGAACTGTGACCGCAGCAGGTTTTCGTATTTATTGCACTGAACTGATATCAAACGCATTGCGAGACGTCATAGGAGTATCAAAGCAACAAAGTTTTCGTATATATTGCACTGAACTGATATCAAACGCATTGCGAGACGTCATAGGAGTATCAAAGCAACAAATTACTGCGATTTCGGATTTATATGAATATAACGATTTGAAAAACCGCGCCAAAGTGAATCAATAAAATATATATAACTCGAAAAACTGCGTTATATTGAAACAACGTTAAGCGGGGTCTTACTGTATCTATAACTGCACCAAAATTTCTTTACATTATTGATGATTTTGTTAAACAGGATTGTTGCGTTACAATCGCGTTTTATTGTTATAACGAAATTTAGATTTATATGAATATAACGATTTGAAAAGCCGCGTCAAAGTGAATCAATAAAATATATAGAACTCGAAAAACCGCGTTATATTGAAACAACGTTAAGCGGGGTCTTACTGTATCTATAACCGCACCAAAATTTCTTTACATTATTGACGATTTTGTTAAACAGGATTGTTGCGTTACAATCGCGTTTTATTGTTATAACGAAATTTATAATTTTTCTACATTAATTTCTCATAAACCGACATTTAAAGCTAAGGATTTAACGCAAATGTTAAAAATTATGAGGAATTTTACATTCCCGAAATCCTGCCTGAAAATTTATAAAGATACTGAATCGTAACAACTTATTTTTGTCGACGGACTGTACTTATCTTTATGATATATGAGCCGCTCACTTGCAAAATCGATTAATTCCACAAAACAAAAAGTAGAGAAAAATGATAAAATAATATAAATTCGGCGGACTGTACTTATCTTTATGATATATGAGCCGCTCACTTGCCAAATCGATTAACTCCACAAAACAAAAAGTAGAGAAAAATGATAAAATAATATACTTATTTTTTAAAATTCCCTTTAAATAATAAATTCAAATAAATATTGTAGAACGTATTATTACAGGTGTAGCTTTTACCTAACGACATATAAAATGCATAAGTTGATTGCTCCTTTCCACTCAAATAGATTACTAAGGGAGTATGCTAAGCTCAAGGTCCAATTCAATTCAAGCTCAAGCTCAATTTAAGCAGATTGTGCGCCTCGCATTTGCCGTTGATTATTTGCGCTAGCTCATTTTTTCATCCGGGAGAAGTGGGAACCAACCTTAAACAGGCCTTTAAGGTTGGTTCCCACTATCCGCCGCGGAAAGCGGAACGGTCAAAAACCGTTGCAGATAAACGCGCTTGTGGATTCCCACAGTCGCGATAAGCTTCGCTTTCTCAGAGCATTGCGAGAACGAGGTCGAATTCAGAGAGTTAAGGTTGGTTCCCACTATCCTCCGAGGAAAGAGGAATGGTCAAAAACCGTCGCAGATAAACGCGCTTGTGGTGATAAGCTTCGTTTTCCCCAAGATTCTTACCTGGTTAGTGCTGTTCCCATAATTCATTTCGTGTTAAACAAAATGGACGCTAATCAACGAAAGGCTCGCGCTGTTTACGAAATGATGCTATTAGCTGCAGTAAATGAGGAAACTGAAACAAAATCGAGGAAGAGAAAATGTTGGATCGAAAATATTTATAAGAAATACGAATATCAATGTTTCTATGCAGTTTTGATTAAAGAGATGAGATTTAATGATAGAGAATCCCACCATTCTGACACCAACATTCAACGTCACAAAATGCATGGATTTCATTGGTGGATATTATCTCGACGGATTTTACCGTCGTGAAAAAGTTGAATCCATCTAGACCAGTGGTTCTCAATCTTTTTTTCTCCTGGGCCACATGCATATCGACGGATTTTACCGTCGTGGAAAAGTTGAATCCATCTAGACCAGTGGTTCTCAATCTTTTTTTCTCCTGGGCCACATGCATTTGTTTGCTACTATAACGGGCAGCAACATGCTATATCAGCAGTTGGTAACCGGTTGGTGTCAGAGCAGGCTCTAGGGTAGTCGGCGCCCTGCTTCAAAGTTCTTTTATAGCCCCCCATATTTTTTTAAAGAATGGTAACCCGTTGGTGTCAGAGCAGGCCCTAGGGTAGTCGGCGCCCTGCTTCAAAGTTCTTTTATAGCCCCCCATATTTTTTTAAAGACAATAGTGGCTAAATATATTTGTAAGACGCCCCCATACGGTGGCGCCCTGATGCTGTGCATCACTTGCATCGTGTCTTGGGCCGGCTCTGGTTGGTATCATTTGAAAATAATTTTATGAGTGCATCAGGAAGGACCTAGAAAATTAGGAAAATTCTAATTTTTCAAGATTTTAAAAAAATTTTAATATCAGAAATTTTATTTTTTGCATGTGGGAGAAGAATTCCGCACTTTCATTAAGTTCATGACTATGCGTTCCGGGATGCACGAAAAAGCTTGCCGGGCTGCAGGTTGAGAATGGCTGATCTAGACACTGGACGGTAGTGGTTTTTACTCTGCAGTATGACATCAAAACCGCGCTGCTTTAACCATTACACGCAACACTCGCGTATTTCGCCGCGGTTCCATGCTAGTGGGAACCAACTTTTAGTCGCAGTCATAGAGTTCGGTTTTTAATCTGCAGTATGACATCAAAACCGCGCTGCTTTATCCATTACACGCAACACTCGCGTATTTCGCCGCGGTTCCGTGCTAGTGGGAACCAACTTTTAGTCGCAGTCATAGAGTTATAGTCGCTGTAGAGTCTTCATATGGTCCGCCTTATTTTTGATTTTAATCATTTTTTACTTTGTTTAATATAATTAATTATTTACATTCTGGGCCGCAGGTCGAGAATGGCTGCTCCAGAGATAAAGTTAGGCCATAGCTGGGGAGCATGAAGAGGGCCTCCAACGCTTCTATTTTATCATTTTCTTTCCAAATAACAAAGATGTCATCTATGTATCTCAAGTAGAGCTTGGCTTCTCTTATGATGTCATGTAGGTGCGTTTGCTCCAGAGATCTAACCACCAATTCGGCTAGGACACCTGTAAGGGGGCTCCGGAATGGAACTCCTTTATTGATTAAAAATCAAACTATAGCACTAACTAACAGTCCAAACAATGTTTTATTCTGGACTAGTTTGATCTTTAATCACTGTATTACTTGTGAAAGCAGTACATTTCAGTATTAGGAACTCCTTTAGTTTGCTTATAGAATTTGCTCTTAAATCTAAAAAAGGAGTAAATGACATAACAAATCCACTAGTTCTCTACATAGGTTAGGGTTTGCTGCTTCTCCTGGAGTAGGAACCTATACAGGCACAGACAAGTCGGGGTGATGTTTAATGAGGAGTATAACTTCTCAAAGTCATATCTTGCAAAGGTTTCTTTACCGTCCAGGCACACTTCTTTTAACTTCTGGAGAAAGTCTTTCAAGGAGCTAACTGTATAGGGATAGTTATTTAACTTCATATTAATCCATTTAGCTATGGTCCTTTCCAGGTTGCATAGTGGAGATCTACATTTCTCTATTATGGATTTGAAAGACAATGGAGTCTTATGCGTTTTTGCATGTGCAAAAAAGTCTCGGGCACACTGGATTTTGGATTCTCTTAGTCTTCAATAAAATCCGGTAACCTTCTCTCTTTATGAATTTGAATAGTTTTCTCTCTAATAGTTCTGTTGGATCTTTATCTAGAGCTTCTGTTCCTGATTGCTTTATGTATTCTTCTAAAAAATTATCATATATTTCTCTCTTCATCAGCACTATCTTTTTCGATTTATCCTCTCTTGTCAGGGCTATATTGTTGTCTTCCTTCCAATCTTGAGTTTTTTTTATTTGTGCCTTTTCCTTACTTACATGTATAATCCTATCTTCATTTCTTCTTCTGTAGGATCTCACTTCTACAAATTTCCATCTATTCCTTTTTTTAGTGATGTTGTCCATGTCTTTCGTCAGCCTCTCAAATGGTGATAGCAAGTCTTTCCATGTTCCTACTGTTTTTATAGCATAAGATGGTCCTTTCTTCAAGATCTCTTCCACAAACTGCAGCAAATTTATGTCTCCTATTATTGTAGCTACTTCATCTAGCTCAATATTCTTTTTCTTATCTTTCTTCAGTTGCCCTTTAAAAAGCCATTTTATTTTCTGTGTTTTTCATTCTTAACTTTGCTTTTCTAGACAAGAGAATTACTCTCTTTTACATCTTTTAATTTTAGCCCAACTGATCCAAAATTTACAGATGATTTTAATTGAGCTAGAATATGCTGTCTATATTTCAAATTTGGTCAAGTGGTCAAATAATACAATATGTAGAGAGATGTTTATGGAAAACTGATTGCCATTTCCTCTCTTTATTTTGATATAATTATGCTGAAATTTTCAGAAGCTTTAAATATCTAAGAAACATATTTCAAATTTCACCAATATTGATTGAACAATGAAATCTGTAGAGGTTTTTGCAGAGATGATGAAAAATAATGCTTTATGCTGATTTTTGCAATTTTTAACCTGCTCTATACCTTTTATTAATTGAATTTGAAGCTTTCAAATTTAGTAATCAGTATCCTAGTGAATATTTTTCTTGAATAAAACTGTCAGATAAATAACTTAGATTGAAATTTATAGTAAGTTGAATTTTGGCTGTAATAATTCCTGTATTTGGCTTAGAGTCACTTTCATGTCTCTAAATGTTAATTGCTGTAAATAAATATGATGAGCATGGCTATAGTTTGAATGGTAGAGTTTAGTCTAGATTTAAAATTTAAATATAAACTTAGCTGAAATGCCCAGTGTTGCCAACTTTTTATTTATAAATCATATATTAAAAATAATAATTGAAAAATAACTGATTGATAATGAGACAATTTAAAATTTATTTCATAAATGATATATCATCAACATACAATATATCAATATATAATCATAAAGAAACAATGCTATCATGACTGACTCCATATGAGAAATTAATTTTTATGTATAAAATAGAAAAATAATAATTCTTTTTTAAGATAATATATATTTGTTAGTAAAGATAGGTAGGTGACTTAACTAAAAAGTTTTCAGATTTCAATTCAATTTTAGATGCTGACAGATTATTTTATGAAAAATCTAATGATTTGAAAGAATAATCATATAATTACAGTAGAATTTTTCCCAGATTTAATCTTTTAGACTGCATTAACTAAAAAATTCTATATTTTACAAAAAATTTAAAGAATATACACTACTAGCTGTAATACCTGATGTTGCTGAGACAATTTAAAATTTATTTCATAAATGATATATCATCAACATACAATATATCATATATATAATCATAAAGAAACAATGCTATCATGACTGACTCCATATGAGAAATTAATTTTTATGTATAAAATAGAAAAATAATAATTCTTTTTTAAGATAATATATATTTGTTAGTAAAGATAGGTAGGTGACTTAAAGGAAAGAGTAATATGCAAACTTAAAAACATATTTTTATGTAAATGAAGGATGATGAAAAAAATTGTAGCACACAGTAAAAGAAGAGTGTATTGTTGACATTCATTAATGATCATCTATTTTGTATCTAACCTACATATTAACTGTTTAAATTCAATAATATATTTTAAAAAATGCTCTCCTTTATAATCTGTTTAGGGTGAGTTTTTTTTCTTTGAGAAAGATGTTTCTGGAAAAGTCAGTCAGTCTTAAAATGATTAATGTTTGCATCATTATGACTAAACAATGTTTTAGCTATAAAATAAAATATAAACTATTTATGTATAATTGTTAGAGAAATAAAGACTAATGTAACATGTGGAAATACATTTGTTATAAAATAGGTCTGGCAAATCCAAATTGTTTCTCTGATCAGCTTGGAGAACAATGTTATAATAATAATCACGCATAGTGCAACAAAAAATTTCAAAGGGGGAGACACACAAAATACATTTGAAATAATGCAACATGACTTAATTTCATTTAAAATTGCAACAAATAAAAGAGACAAAATACATTTGAAATAATGCAACATGACTTAATTTCATTTAAAATGCAACAAATAAAAAATCTGTACATATTATTACTTTTTGTGTGATTTTAAATATTACTTACATGTATAAAATAGGAAAATTATATTATCTTAAAAAAAAATCTTATTTATTTGTTAGTAAAGATAGGTGATTTAAAGGAAAGAATAATATGCAAACTTAAGTGTGAGTTTTTTCCTTGAGAGGGAGGTTTCTGGAAAGGTCAGTGGTGTGTGTTTAAGGGGCTGTCAAGTTGTACAGAATTTGATAATTACAGAATTAATAACAATATGGATATTATAAAAAATAATTTTATTATTGCTCTCATAATGCTTCTTTATAAACTACCATATATACTCAAATATAAGCCAATCTCTGTATAAGCTGACCCCCGACTTTGGAGTTTGAAAATCGGTAAAAATGCATAACCCGTGTATAAGCCTACCCCCAACTTTATCACTAAAATTTTGATAAAAAATTTTGAAAAACAATAAATTAGCGATCTTTGATTTTTAGCTCCCGATATATTAATGCCATTTGCCAAAATAAATACAGTGATACCTCGGATCATGAATAAATCGGTCTACGAACACCATTTGCGAACAAATTTTGCTTCACTTTACGAACGATGCTTCGGTTCACGAACACGTACGCACGGAGTGCATGACCACACGTGACTCGTGGTGCACAAAACCCTGTGCACAGACTTGCCCCCAGCAGCAATCCAGTTTGCCCAGCTCATGTGGGTACAATAAAATTTCAACAAGTGTGGGTATTTTACTTTTTTCTTTATTTAATTAAATTTATCCCTTGTTATGGCTCTCAAAAAAGTTAAAAGTGTTAGTGAAGGTGGTGTTAAACTACGGCTCCCAAAAAAGTTAAAAGTGTTAGTGAAGGTGGTGTTAAACATGCATTCTAATATTACTGTTATATTTATTTCCTTTCTGTATTATTTCCACACATTAAAAAAAATTAAAAGTATTAGTGAAGGTGGTGTGAAACATGTTTTCTTCAGCTCCCAAAAAGTTAAAAGTGTTAGTGAAGGTGGTGTTAAACATGCTTTCTTCTGTTACTGTTATATTTATTTCCTTTCTGTATTATTTCCACACATAAAACCATATTAAGTGTTAGTGAAGGTGGTGTTAAACATGCTTTTTTCTAATATTACTGGAGTGTTAGTGAAGGTGATGTTAAACATGCTTTCTTCTAATATTACTGTTGTGTGTTAGTGAAGGTGGTATTAAACATGCTTTCTTCTAATATTACTGTTAAAAGTGGTGTTAAACATGCTTTCTTCTAATATTACTGTTATATTTATTTGGTGGTGGTGTTAAACATGCTTTCTTCTAATATTACTGTTATATTTATTTACACATAAAGCCATAACATGTTAAATTTTTTTTCTAGGATAAAAAAACGTCTCTGTATTATTTCCACACATAAAGCCATAACATGTTAAAATTTTCCTAGGAGATGTTAAACATGCTTTCTTCTAATATTATTGTTATATTTATTTCCTTTCATTAAACATGCTTTCTTCTAATATTACTGTTATATTTATTTCCTTTTTGAATTATTTCCACACATAAAGCCATAACATGTTAAAATTTTTTTCTAGGATAATTTCCACACATAAAGCCATAACATGTTAAAAATTTTTTCTAGGGAAAAAACGTATTATTTGGATTTACATTAATTGCAATGGGAAAAATTGACTCGGATTCACACAAAGCCATAACATGTTAAAATTTTCCTAGGACAAAAACGTATAAGCCATAACATGTTAAAAATTTTTTTTCTAGGATAAAAAACGTATTATTCTAATATTACTGTTATATTTATTTCCTTTCTGTATTATTTCCACACATAAAATAACGAGTATTAAAAATGGACAAAAAATGTATTATTTGGATTTACATTAATTGCAATGGGAAATGGACAAAAAACGTATTATTTGGATTTACATTAATTGCAATGGGAAAAATTTTTCTAGGACAAAAAATGTATTATTTGAATTTACATTAATTGCAATGGGAAAAATTGATTTGAATTATGAACTTTTCAGATCATGAACAGAGTCAAGGAATGGATTGTGTTCGTGAACCGAGGTATCACTGTATTTTATTGAAACTTTAAATATATACATGTAAAATAAATTATAATAATATAGACACCAATATATCAATTTAAAAAGTAAAATTTTGCTTTTCCCGAAGCGATCGAGCGCGTTGCGCCGCCGACTCCAACCTGCATTTGTATTAAGTGCATCAGATAGGCGATGCCACGCTACCTGATGCACTGCGACGCAGAAATTCTCGACAATAATCCAGCTAAAGTGATCCACCGCAGAGCGCCTACATAAGATTCTTGGATAAGTGTCGAGAATTTCTGCATTGCAGTGCATCAGGTAGCACGGCGTTGCCTATCTGATGCACTTATATAAATGCAGGTTGGATTCAGCGGTGCGACGCTCTCGATTGCAACAGGTAAAGTAAAATTTTACTCCGAAACGAGATTGATGTTGGAGAATAGGTGACATAACTTCAAAAAATATCAAGTTAACGAATAGTAATAAATTTTTATAATTTACATAAAAATATTTTCTTTTTATTGTTGTTATTGAATAACTGTTTTCTTTTCTAAAAAAGTTCATATTATCATAGTAAAAATTCCATTAAAATACGTCTACGTCACACGGCTCCCAAGAGACCGTTCAAAGTTTCATTTTCCCTATAGTTGAGTTGAGTTCGTATTCAAATCTTTGATCGTATTTTAAAATGAGTGGATCACCATAATGATGATGTCATACATCATTACGAAGACGTGTGCAACGTGATTTCTAGACATTAAGTGCAATTTCAGAGTTTTGATTTTGCTTATGATGAACTTTTTTGGTAGACTAAAGTTATTTTTCAATATAGATTTTAAATAATTATTACTTTTTCGTTATTTTAAACATTATTTTAGTTATAATTTAATCTATTTTAATTAAATCATTGATGAATAAAAAAATATAATAAGTATTTAAATAATAATAATAATAAATACAGTGGGTGATTGGTTAACGAACATAATCCGTTCCAAGAAAATGTTCGTTATCCGATATATATTTGAAAAGGTTTTTATAATTTTCAATTTTGCAGGCATAAGTTATGTTATTTATTTATTGAAAACAGAATTTATAGAGATTGGATTATTTTTTCGATAAAAGAAAATATATAGGCATAAGCATTTATTATAATTATTTAAATATCAATGGAATGTTCTCCAAGCACATTTATTTAAATTTAATATAGATAAGTGAAGAAACTCTATTGACATAATCAACGATTTTCTCATGGAAAACATCAATATATCAGTTAATTTATTTAATAAAAATAAAATTATAAAATTTCTTTTTTATTCATTATCTGTGATTGTTCTTCCATGCTCTTTATTTTATAAATACAGGCGTCCCTCGTTATACGCGATCTCATTTTACGCGTTTTCGATATAACGGCGATTTTAAAAAATAACTTTTTAAATTAAAAACATTTTTGTTTAAAAATTGTCTCATGTAGATGAAATAAATGTGGATGAACTGCTTGATTCCTACTCATCAGAGTTTAATGAAGAGCTTCTGGAAAACATGAATGATGATGTTTTCCATTTCCAAAAATCAGGAGCCTTTTGTTGCTGAGCCCATCCATTAATGAAGAGCTTCTGGAAAACAACATGAATGATGATGTTTTCCATTTCCAAAAATCAGGAGCCTTTTGTTGCTGAGCCCATCAAACAACTTTCAACAAAACAAATGACTGAATTTTTTAAACAGATTGATAGTGCTATCAGAATAATTGAAGAAAATAATTCTAATGAGAATAGAAGCGCCAAAGTTGCGAGCGAAATTCAAAATTCTTTGGTTTGCTAGAAAGAACTTTATAGAGAGAGGAAGAATGCTTTCCGTCAGCTGAGACTCGATTGTTTCATTAAAAAAATTGAAGATCATCAGCCTATCATCCCAGAGACTTCAAGAGAGCAAGATAGTGATAGACTTCAGACCCAATCCATTCATCATCGGATTGAAGACTGTCAGAAGTATGTACTGTTTAGGTATTTATGACATTGTATTAATTAAATTCATTCATCCAGCCATTCATTCATTAAAATTTGTGTCTTTTGTTGATAACTTTAAATAATTCATTCATTAAAATTTCTTTTGCTCACAGGTATAAAGTTTTAATTTTTTTAATCCTTCTGAAGAAACCCCATCCCTGTCTCACCCATGCTAAATTCAACTCACTTTACGCGATTATTTCATGGAACCAATTAATCGCGTAACGCGAGGGACACTTGTATGTAAAAATTCGTTTCATAAAATATATATAGTTTTAATATTTATAATTATCTTATATTTCAGATTAGAAAATGAAGGCCATTTACTTATTTGGTATAATTTTTTAATTTGTAGAACTGAAAAAAATTATATATCTCGGTGCACGTTGATCAAGATTAATTTATATCATAAGCAAAAGTTTGATAAGCGATTAAAATTTTCCTATTTAAAATTTATTAGTAATTTGTGAAAGGCAGAATCCAATTTAACAGAAAAACAAATCAAAACAAACAACTAACAGTTACAATAATAACAAAACAACTTTTTTTATCAGTAATGATTTTAAAATATTTTAAAACTTACGTTGTTAACAGGTAAATTTCGTCATTTAATTATAAAAATAAAATAGAAAATATTTTAGTACACGAAACGTTATCATCATATTACATAAACAATTTAAAAACATGTTTCGAAATATAAGAGGAAGTATTTAAATGTTAATAGAAACGAAGTTGCAAGAGTAACTATTAAACTTTGGAACAGCATTCTTAGAAAAATACATTGAACCGTTCTGTAATACCCCAACATTAATTCAATTATTGCAATCGTTTTAGATAAATTTGTGCAATTCGCAAAAATTTCTGAAGGAAAATCTGATTTGAAATTAAGTCCTGTTAATAAATAGAATTCGCAGTTTCGATCTGAAAGATTATAGTGTTTTATTAATAAAATTTACGTTCAGTAGATTATTTATTTAAAAGCAAAATATAAAGTTCTCGATTTAGTATATAATAAATTTTATTTATTTTAATTTTTATAATACTTTTTACTTTATCCGATCCAATATAAATTGTAATTTTTCTGAATTTTTGCGTTTATAAAATTGCAATTCAACTTACAAAATCATCAAAAAAATTACTAATAAATAATCAATTAAAGAAGTTGTGGAAATTTAGCGATATCGAATATAATATAATAAATTTAAATTAATATTGAAATAAAGAATATTTTAAGAATATATTAATCTAAACCCCGATAAAGTAATATAAAAGAGGCTTTCGATCTTAAGTCTTTCAATATACAGAGTAACCATGAAGTTCCTAAATCTGGACGTGGACTAAACCTGATATGGTGTCTCCATGAAGTCCAAATTCAACAACATGTGACAATTCGCTTTGGAGCGTTGTTGAAAAGTAAATTCTGTCTAACAGTTGAAGAACAAACAATATCTGAATTGCTTTAATGACTTCACACCGTCAACATGGAAGATATCCAGAAAAATATGATGAAAATTGAATCTTTTGTGGCGAATGAAAGGGAACAAAAAGACTTTAGGAGCCATTCTGTCTGTCAATGATATTGCATAATATATATTTCAGTAATTATATACATGTTTAGTTTACAAATCTGTGGGTCAGAGGTATAGGACACTATGTCACATTTACTACATTTTACAGGAGAGCAGTTTGAAGTTGTTTTACGTTGTTCTCCCTTATGGACTTGGTGTTATTTAAAAGCACCGTAACTCCACCAATTATTGATGTAGGACATAGTGTTGTATACCTGTGGGTAGAGGACGAGAAACCCATATGATTGTGCCAATAATCTCATTTTGGCCAAAAATGGACATAGTGCCCTATACCTCCGACCCACAGAACTAGAAAGCTTAAAATAAGCAGTTTAGTTCTAGAATTAATCCTTTACTTTCCAAATATGTGCATTATTTTGAAATAATTGAAAATGCGCGATTGAAATATATTAATAATTTGCAGAAAGTTGGAATATTTGAGACTCCAACCTTCCTTATTTAATAATTCACTTTCGGGTCATTATCATCACCATTTCATGAAATCTGAAAATTTTCAATGCCCTCCACTTGTAAATGGATAAAGTTACAGGAATAACTAATCTTACTTTGAAGTGATTTGGTAAATCTATTGAGTTTCGTAAAATTCAGTCAAATAATTCAAAATTATAAGAAAGAAATCTCAAAAGTTTGAACGTTCATTATTTTTAAATGATTAAAGTTACAGAATATTATCAAGGCCTACGAGTTAACTATCTTGTGGAATTTAATAAAAATTCTATTCAAGTAATTTAAAATATATTAAAAGAATATATGGCGTCTCACCAGCTAGTAAGCAATTTATGCTAAAAAATAAGACCACCCATTACATTAAATATTATGTTGCATTAAACACATGTTCTATTTTTTGTTTATTTTATAAGATTTGTTTAATTGTATTAAAAATATATATATTTTTATGTATAAGAAATTTATTTATACAGAATATGGTATATTGTATTGTAGTCTTAAACTGTAAGTAGAAAGTATTTATAAAATTAAACTGTTAGGAGAATGAAGGGCATACCAAATTTTTATGGAAAAAGGGGGGCCCAGACACAGAAAGTTTGGAAACTACTGGGTTAGGAAAATCTTCTCTCTAGCAAAGGAACTAACTCTGAATCATTCGAATACAGGGCGAAAACCCACTTCACCAGATTGAGTGGTGAAATGGTCTCCTCACCCAAAGGGTATCACTGATCTCACGATCAAAGACCGATACCTCACCCCACTGATCTCAACGATCAAAGACCGATACCTTTCAACCCCTTTAGTCGGGTTTTTTTATACCATACCGGATCAGACGGTAGATGCATTCTGTCCGCTACTCACAGAGAGAAAAATCGTTTAATAGTATATAAGGCCGGTATCACACAATGAGATTTCTACACGATTTCAATGTATGCGAATTGGATGCGACAAGAATCGGGTGAAAATCATGTAATGTGATATTACTTACGACTGCTATATGGTAATGAAGCGACACGATTTTTATTTCAATCACTACCGAATTTTAAACGATTTGTCCATACGTAACCAATCAACAAAAGCTCCAATATCACGTGACTTACAAGGAAACGAAACACATGGTAGTACGTCATCTTTTTTTATCATCACACGAGATTCGAAACTCCAAATTGAAGAGATAAAAATAATTAGAAAGTAATCTGTGAAAAATCGCTTCACTCATATATGTATTTTGTTTCTTTATAATGGATGAATCATTGAAGCTAGTTCATCAAATGTTTCCACATCCATCCTTACGAATCGCCGATAATCGCTGCTAAATTATCGTAACAGCCTTGTGCACTTCGGTTCTTAATTCATTTTTTAGCATACAGTAATACCCCGACTTATGCGAACTCGGAGTTACGCAGTTCTTGACTTTTTCGTTTGGCATTGTTGCTGCATGCTATCTTGCTGTGATACGCATTGGACGCATTTCGCGCGAACTCTACGTGCACGATTACGATTCTACGATCGACGAAAGTTAAGATTGTTTTGTTATATGTTTTCTAAACCCTTAGAAAAACTATGTCGTCCAAACGAAGTAAATCTGATTCTCCTGGATCTAGTAAGAAAATTATAGATTTTTGGAATTTAAACTTAATATTATCAAGGATTTTGATAACAGAATGAAATTTGTGAATTGGCAAAGAAGTTTGAGCTACCCGAATCCACAGTAATAACAATCATAAAAGATAATGAAAGAATTCTCGATCTGGTGAAAAATGCTTAATCCTTGAACTCAAGTATAATTCATAAACATCATGGTATTATTACTGAGATGGAAAAATGCTGAAATTAAGTAAAAGTGAATAATTTTTTATGTAACTCATAGGATGGAAACAATGCTGAAATTATGGGGTGATAATTAAGTAAAAGTGAATAATTTTTTACGTGTCATTTATTTTTTTAATATTTTGTATTAATATGTATAAAGAACTGCAAATTTAATTACTAAAAGTGAATAATTTTTTACGTAACTCATTTATTTTTTTTATATTTTGTATTAATATGTATAAAGAACTGCAATTTTATTTTAAATCTTTTTCTTTCTATTTTTTTACGTGTTTTTGTTAGTCCTTGGTTCCAATAAAACCAAATTTATATGTATTCATATGCAAAGTTGTACCCCGACTTACGCGATTTTCGTCGGATTACTTGGGGACACCGATCCACATATATCTTCAGGTGAACATTTAATTCGTACTCCGGAAGATTCGGGAAATGAATTTTATTTATAAAATTTATAAATTATATATATATATAATGTAAATAATTATTTTTATGATAAATTTTCACATAGAAATGTATATCAGGACCAGGTCCTGATAGGGTCGCGGACCCCAACCCCAGGCTTACTTGGGGACGCTGATCCACATATATCTTCAGGTGAACATTTAATTCGTACTCCAGAAGATTCGGGAAATGATTAATCAAAAATTCCATGTTATTAATAATGAAAAAATACTTTAATTTTCAAATAACGACCCTCTGGTCCATTATTACAAAATTTAATGCAATTAAAACAAACTCTTAATAGTCCTCTTACTGTTAACAAGCGTCTAACAATTATACATAAAAATTCACCAACAAACATGTATAACGTCTACGGACTTTCACTGGAACAGCACAAGACAAGTTCCACAACGACTGCACCAACAACCATACACTAACGCAATAGGACTACCTACAAATGTAATCACCAGATTTTATAGTCTTATGACGTCAATCGTCATTTACATCATTTCTCCTTCACTTTGCATTCAACACAATTAGCTGGGTGTCAGTACAACCAAAATTAAAGTTCACTAATATCTTACATAAACATCTGTTATTTCTTGTAAACATATTAAACTAAATGTTTAAGCACAAACAAAATTTATCATCATATCTTCCCACGTGACGTCCTCAAAATGGCGACGCTGAACAACACAGCAAACAGGCACATCAGCCGATGATAAACAGGTAAGTAAAAAACAAATTTTTCGCCCGTCATTCCTGAATCTTTACATGTAAACTTTCATCATAAACTACTTACAAAACTATTTTAATATACTTTTATTGCACATTGCATGAAATTTTTACTCATGAAGGTATATCCTTGATATATTTTCTTAATCATAAACTTTAGAAACTTTAGACTTAATAAGTCCTCATTTAATGTCTCCTCACTTACTGTTATTTAATCTTTATGTTGCAAGCAAAAACTAAATTAATTTAAACATTAAAGTTTTTTAAGAAATTCTTGAAATAAAGTCCTATTCTCTATATTTCCTACATGAGAGAGAGAGAGAGAATATGTTAGAAATCTATAATTTTATTTTTAGGAAATCAGGAAACCACATTTTATATGAGCATTAATTTAAGTCCACAATATTGTTTAAGAACATGGCATTAAATTATATTGCAATAGGTAAATCAATCAGATTCATGGAAGGACTAGTTTTTCAGAGGACCTGGGATTGAATCCCATCTTGGAAAAATTATTTGAGGGTTTGAGCCTGAATTATATATCTCCTTCCTTTACAGTCCAGCTGGTCTTGTCAGATATAGTCAATATGTGATAGGAATGGCACTGTTATTAACAAATGATTGGGGACTGATATTAAGAAAAACTAATCAACATATCTTAGAATTCATAGATATCATTTATTAGAAAATAATTTTCTTTCCTGTAAATTCTAAGATATAACTGATATATAATATTTTCCAATTAAAATTTATATTTAAACCATTCTTTCCATTCATTTCATGCCATTATTGAACAAGACAGTAATGACTAGATGACAAAAGTTGCTAAATAATATCAATTCTAGTACCAGAAAGAAAGCATTCTAGAATGTAATTCTGACTTATAATATTAGACCTGAGTTTTCTAGTTTCAGTTAACATTGCAATTTTCAGGAACTTAACTCTAACATTAAGCAAGAACCTATTGTATTAGGCTATCCAAAAATCTTAAAAAATCAAGCACTGAACTGTTTTTTTTAATTTTCAAAACATTTTGGACTTAAAAGCTAGCCATCATTAGCATTCTCATTTCCATTACATGTTTTATTCTTAATTTTCAAATTATTCCAATATATCACATTATGTTTCATCATAGTTTAATGATTATACACAAATATATTTTAGATTTTATTACTGTTTTTACATAAAAGTAAAACACTTTTGTATAAAATATTTTCTAACTGTAAATTTACAATATATTTAATAAACTTTTCTTGTATAATAATGATACACAAATATATTTTAGATTTTATTACTGTTTTTACATAAAAATAAAACACTTCTGTATAAAATATTTTCTAACTGTAAATTTACAATATATTTAATAAACTTTTCTTGTATAAAAAGAGTGCTTTAGGTGCTAAGGCCGTGAGGCTCATAACTGAAAGATTCACATAGTGGAGAGCCCATCAAGGATAACATCATATTGCAAATTGAAAGAAGTATCCTACGTCAGTATAAGCTAATATGCTAAGTGACATACTTGTGTTCTTAATCTGAGATGATCAAGTTCTCTTTTCCAACAATTCCATTCTAGCTAAATAATAGACTATCTTTTCTTTGTTAGACTGCCACTCAAGAAAAGATGATAAACATTTTCAACAGCTTTAACTATAAATTCAAAACTGTTGAATTATGTAATATTTGATTATTAAAGAAAGACTGTTTGAAAGTTGTAAGAAAATACTACAAGTAATAATAATAATAATATTAGCAAATATTGACATTTTCTTATTCAAGGTCTGTCTCAAAATTATATTATGCAAAATTATTTTTCTCTCATTTGCAGATTTCAATTAAACAATCTTTTTGATATGATGATTCTATTAAAATTAATTCTACAGTTTGTTAGAATTTAAGGCCAAAAGTATACCGTTACAAACAGCAATGAATTTGAAGTTTAAAGAATTGCAAATAAGGATGGCTTGAAGTTAAGATGATTCTATTAAAATTAATTCTATAGTTTGTTAGAATTTAAGGCCAAAAGTATACAGTTACAAACAGCAATGAATTTGAAGTTTAAAGAATTGCAAATAAGGATGGCTTGAAGTTTTCAATTTACAAAATGTTTGCACATTTAATAGACTTACTTAGAAAGCACTATCAAGCAGCAGAGTATTACACTTTAAAAATTTATTAGAACTTACGTTTTTGGCTTTTGCAAGCCATCCTCAGGTTCATATACAGTTACTTATGCTATTCTCATTCTCATTCATGAGAATAGCATAAGTAACTGTATATGAACCTGAGGATGGCTTGCAAAAGCCGAAAACGTTAGTTCTAATAAATTTTTAAAGTGTAATACTCTGCTGCTTGATAGTGCTTTCTAAGTTATATAAATTTTGATAAGAGTTAAGCAGTTGCTTTTTAACAAACCATGGTTTACACATTTATTTCAAGAGAGAAGGAATAGGTGAAATCAATCCAAACATTTACTTTAATTCTATTCTTTTCTTATTAAATATAATAAGAAAAGAAAGCTTCATAAGTATAGGGTTGTAACAAAAATAATTTTGGTTGTATTAAAAAATACATAGGTTTAAATTTAATCAATTATGTATTCACCATTGTGTCACCAAACCACATTTTGCTACTGAGATATTTCTTAAAGGATCTTCATATCTACCCAACAACCTCCTAACATTAATTAATGAGCTAATTTAACCTGTAGAAAAACTCTTGGAACCATTGAATCCAGTAACAAAAGACAAATTTAGATGGAAAATCATCGAAGACTTCATCAATGTAAATAATCTAACAAGCAAGAAAACAACAGCGATCAAAGAAAGCACCTGCATGCAACAAACCCTAAAATGGCTAGAAGAAGAGAATCTTACACTAACAAAGGATAATAAATCAAAGAAAATAGTTATACTTAAACAAAATAGATATATAAATCTGCTCAACAAATATATACAAGAATTAGATGCCTAAGAACTCACTCATGATCCTACAAGCTCTCTTTTAACTAAAGTAAATAGCATTTTAAACAAAAAAGTTTACCTGAATAGCTTAAAGTTAATCATATTTGCAATCCTGCATGACCCAGACTATTTGGGTATATCAAGTTTCATAAAACTCCAATAGATATTAGACTCATTGCCAAAATCAATAGATCACTACTAAGGAATATTGAAAACACCCTAGCCGCCATATTTTCTAACAGACTAAAAGATTACAAATACACAATATCTTCAGTCGAAGAATTCCTTGTTAAAATTAAGAATACTCCTCCCATGGACAACAAAATTACAACAGTGATGGACTTTAAAAAGCCTTATCCATCAATTAAGTTACTGCCGACTTGCCTTGCATTTTACAGATTTTTATTGTAAATCTTTAATAAAACAATGACCAAGACTGCAGTGCTTTGAGAACTTTGCCATCTCCTATATTACAACTCATATTTCTATTTTAATGGGAAATTTTACAAACAACAAAATGGTGTGCCTATTGGTAGCCCCTTAGCTGGAATTATGACCGAAATCCTATTGCGTGAGTTTGAATCTAACATTATAAATAAGCTAATAAATTTTATAAAATTATATATACAATATGTTGATGACATTTACACCACCTGGATCCACCATCCTTAGCTGGAATTATGACCTAAATCCTATTGCGTGTGTTTGAATCTAACATTATAAATAAGCTAAGAAATTTTATAAAATTATATATACAATATGTTGATGACATTTACACCACCTGGATCCACCAAGAGCACTCAGATGAGTTATGCAAAGCTTGTACTTCAATCAATGCAGGTCTAAACTTAATTTTAGAGCAAAAAAGCAGCTCCACCATACACTATTTAGACATTACCATCAATAACAAATCCACACATTATGAAACTACTATATTTAGGAAGCCAATCTACAAGCTGGCCCTCTTTCCATATTGGTCACATGATCCCATGAAATATAAGAGAGTAGCTTTCCGTTCGTTTTTTTGACGGATATTCATTGTTCTAATTATAACCTCCAGCAAGAAGAATTTAATACAGTCATAGCTTAGGGTAAACAGCATGGCTACACATACACATTCATGAAAAAGATATACGATAACGTTAAAAAGAAATTATCCTCACACAATAACAACATGAGAGATATGCAACTACCACCACTTCAAAATAATGAGCCAACACCTACAATTACGCTACTATATAATAATTCTAGCATGAGAACTGTAAAAGATACGGCCAAAAAACTTAGCATAAAATTCCGCATAAAATGATACTCAACCATTTGTAATAAATTCCCAAAATAATGAGCCAACACCTACAATTACGCTACTATATAATATTTCTAGCATGAGAACTGTAAAAGATATGGCCAAAAAACTTAGCATAAAATTCCGCATAAAATGATACTCAACCATTTGTAATAAATTAAGAAATAATAAAACCAAATACGACAAAGGGAAAAAATCAGGTGTCTACTGCATCCCAATTTTTAAGAAAGACTTAAATAGAACAGAAGAATATATTGGAGTCACAAGCAGAAATCTAGAAGACCATTTAACAGAACATAAACAGGACATAAAATCAGGTAAAACTAACATCGCTCTCACAGCCCAAGCTTATGAATATGACTTAATAATCGATTGGAATAACACCCAAAATTCTAAAGCAGCGGTAGCCAATCTTTTTGAAAGCAAGTGTGCAACGAAAGATTTTTACAGTGTGGTGGGTGCATGACCTTTTTTTTAGGTGGGTAGCAGATAGAATAGAGAAATATATTAGCATTACAATAATATAATAAAATCATTATAGTTCATGGTACATAAATGGTAAATAATAAGTAACAAAAATAACAAGTTCACATATATAAAATATATAAACATAAAAAAGTTATTATCTTCTTTAATGAGAAGGTTGATACTGTATGCCTTCACACAATTTCTCAAAATCATGACTGTAATTTGATACTGCTTTTCTTACTTCTATCTGATTTCTTCATTCAAATTTTCATCCATAAGACATGATCTAAATTTATTTTTAATTAATTGCATTGAAGAAAACGTGGTTTCACTTAGATAAGTCAATCCAAAAAAGATTTTAGCTTTAGTGCACAGTTTCTTAATATTGGATATTTATATGAATCAACAAATTTCCAAAATATCTTGTCCATGTTCATAGTTTCTTAATATTAGATATTTATATGAATCAACAAATTTCCAAAAGATCTTGTCCATGTTCATAGCTTTCAAAGTGACATCATATTGTAATTCTTCTTTATAATTGGAAAAGTAATCGAGAGAATTGGCACCAGCAAGTAAAACATTTTAAAATAATTCTCCATTTAATTTTTAATTCTAAATTTTCTATATTTGTTGTATTAAATTTATTTAATTCTGCACTTAAAGTAGTATGTCAATGTTATTCATAGAATTTAGAAAAAAATAAATAAATAAAATCAGTTTCAAATCATCAAATTGACAAAATCTTTCATTAAAATCATTACTTAATTTAGTTAGATAATTAATGTATATTCGGGAATCTAACTGATTTTTAGAAATATTTTTGATATTTGAGGTCAACATTAATTTAAGTTCACATCTTCAAAGGGTTACTTAATTTACCTTTAAAAATAGCACTTACCATATCTACCAAATTTTTATTTTCACCATGAAGTTTAAGATTTAGCTGATTTAATTTCTGAGAAATGTCAGCTAAAAAGCTAAATCACCTAGCTAGTTAGGATTTTCAAGAGTATTATAAATTTTCCTTTTTGTTCAAGAAATGCTTTTATTTCAACAATCAAATTAAGAAAACTTTCTAATACTTTGCCTTTGCTAAGCCACCTCACTTCTGTATAAGTTAAAACATGGCCATTTACTTGATCCTGCTTCAGACATGTTAAGTAGAATTCTTTTTTGTTGTTATAAATAAGTATTTTATTCAAAAATAACTTTAATAAATTTGTGAATGATTGGAAACAACTATTCAACAGATAATACACACAATTCAATCATTAATATCAATTTACAAGCATAATATACTGTTGCATTGTCGTCATATATACACATTTCAGCACAAATGCGAATGATGCAAACCGAGTCCGCACAAGCCTTTTCCTGCACAGCCTTGGAGTGTGTCTTTTTTGTTGTTATAAATAAGTATTTTATTCAAAAATAACTTTAATAAATTTGTGAATGATTGGAAACAACTATTCAACAGATAATACACACAATTCAATCATTAATATCAATTTACAAGCATAATATACTGTTGCATTGTCGTCATATATACACATTTCAGCACAAATGCGAATGATGCAAACCGAGTCCGCACAAGCCTTTTCCTGCACAGCCTTGGAGTGTGCCAACTAGGTGAGCAACTCAGAGCGTGTCGGTAGAGCAAAGGTTTTAGTGCTAAGTCTGGACATATTAAAAACATTTAGACTACATTTTTTAGTTATTTATATTTATTTTTTATAATTTTGTAAATTACAATTCTCCAGTAGATAAAAATACTATTTTAGTAGATTTGCAATAAACTCAAACTAATAAAAAGATGTAAATAAAATTATTATTACTTATTTTGAAATTATTTTCATATGATTAAGAAAAGTTAAATGATATTTTTAACTATAAACTAACTTTTAAAAACTGCTTAATCATATCAAAACTTAGTTCAGTGGATTAAAGCACTTGTTTTAGTAGTTTCTGACTGCTTTTATGAGTTAAAAAATGATATTTTTAACTATAAACTAACTTTAAAAAACTGCTTAATCGTATCAAAACTTAGTTCAGTGGATTAAAGCACTTGTTTTAGTAGTTTCTGACTGCTTTTAATGTTTTAATCCACTGAACTAAATAATGATATTTTTAAATTAATTTTTTGGAAATCTTGCCGTGGGCGCATACAGACGAACTGCTGGCACGGGGTTGGCCACCACTGTTCTAAAGAAATGCAATTCCATACAAGATGGCCGTTTCATGGAAGCCCTAACGGTTAAAGAAAGATCGAAGAAATATAATGTAATTAATGATAATTCAAGTAGTCAACTATCAAATGTATGGCTGCTGGATAATAGGTTATAAATTTACATTTTGCGCAGTGATCTAATTCTACCCATTATGCGCATATTATTTTACTAATTAATTACGATATATTTATTTTATCAGACTATAATTATACTAAAAAATATAATATTATATGTAAATTTTATATATAATCAATTCCTATTATTATGTATTATCGTATCTTCTTAAATTTAAAAGTATATGCGCTATTCCATTCTACAGGTAGGCCTCGATTAGTGCAAGTTCGAATAATGCGATATTCGATATTGCCAATAGGTAGGCCTCGATTAGTGCGAGTTCGAATAATGCGATTTCGATTAATACAGGTAGGCCTCAATTAGTGCGAGTTCGAATAATGCGATTTCGATTAGTTGATTTATAAAAATGATACATTTTTCAGTTAGTGTGAGCAAATATTCAATTAATGTGAGTTGTAAGCACGAGCAAATATTCGATTAATGCGAGTTGTAAGCATAGACCTGTCTTACTAACAAATGTCCGTCCCCTTTTATGATGTCAATTAACAAACAGTTACTGCGAGCAAATATTCGATTAATGCGAGTTGTAAGCATAGACCAGTCTTTACGAGCAAATATTCGATTAATGCGAGTTGTAAGCATAGACCAGTCTTAGTAATAAGGACCCATCCCCTTTTATGATATCAATTAACAAATTAATATTAATTTTCAGTTAGTAAAACCGGACAAGGTCCAAGAACAATCATTTGGCTTTGAAGGGGTGAAACATCAGAAAGATGTGCTTTTTGCCGAAGGGATAGTCCAAGAACAATCATTTGGCTTTGAAGGGGTGAAACATCAGAAAGATGTGCTTTTTGCCTTAGCTATTTAACATTACTATTATTCAGCTTTGCTATCATATACATACAGTATAATACCGAATTTTCTCTTTTAAAAAGTATTGAAATGGATAAAAGGAAGAACAGTTTTGATGATAAAACAGGAAAAGAAAAAAGAAGAGGTTAGTGATTACGCTAGAGCAAAAAATGGATGTGATTGAGTGATATAAAAGTGGAACTCAACTTTTGCTTTTGATTCGCTATTTTGGTTTCGATTTGACAGTTGTTTTGATGATGGTATGAGATGCAATTCCTGGTAAGTTATTAATTTAGATGGATGAAAACGATGTAAAATGTGAAAATAAATATATTTTAAACAGTTAGTATTGTGGTTATAACGTAAAATATGAAAATAAATATTTCTTAAACAGTTAGTATTATGGTTGGACGCAATTCCTGGTAAGTTATTAATTTAGATGATGAACAATGATGCACAATTCCTGGTAAGTTATTAATTTAGATGATGAACAACGAGTAAAATTCGCAATTCCTGGTAAGTTATTAATTTAGATGATGAACAATGATGTAAATGCAATTCCTGGTAAGTTATTAATTTAGATAATGAACAATGATGTAAAACACAATTCCTGGTAAGTTATTAATTTAGATGATGAACAACAATGTAAAAATGGTATGAGATGCAAATCCTGGTAAATTATTAATTTAGATGATGAACAACGATGTAAAATATGATTTGGTAAGTTATTAATTTAGATGATGAACAATGATGTAAAATATGAAAGTAAATATTTTCTTAAACAGTTAGTATTGTAGTTATTCATCACGAGGTTGGCTAATGGCTGGATTCTCAAAAGCAAGAACCAATTACAATATTTTCATATAGTTAATACTTAGATTAGTGTGAATTCGAATAGTGCAAGAAATTCTTGGGACCCATTATTCGCACTAATTGAGGCCTACCTGTATAATCATTCTATTGTTCTATGTAAGTTCATTTTAGTGATTTTTGCTGAAGACCAAAATATGGTCAAAAACATTTCGAATTGAATATAAATAAACGTACTTCTGCTACATAATGCTTTGTTTACTTTCTCCTATTCATATTGAAGATGGCAGTTATATATGTCATATCTTGAAGTTATAATATTCAGTTATAATTATTTTGTAAAACCTCAATTGAATTTTATATGATATTAATAAAATTTTTCACTTGTTGGAAGAAGTATACCTCACATGCTTTATAATACAGAATGCAATGAAGAGAGAGAGAATTTCAATTATCAAACTGCAATTGACATTGTCATCTGTGAAAATGCTGTTGAAATGTGCCAGATCTATCTGACCCCCATGAATCTTGAATGAGCAGAAATTCCTTCTTTTAACAATAGTCCTGAAGTATTTCTTTTGCAAAGTTACTAAAATTATTTTTTGAGTTTTTCATACTTTGATGCTCTGACAGATACATTTCCATAGTTTCATATTAGATTATTAATATTTCTGACAAAATGCAAGACCAAAATATTCCTTGTATTCTTGTATACAAAGAAAAACTTTTGAAAGAAATTTGCCAGAAACACTAATAGAATATTGTATCATGTAACTGAGTAACTTTGTTAAAAATCATCAAGGAAGACTTCTGTCGTTTTTCACCTTTGTTGGATAAAATTCTTTATATATCCATCCACTATTAATAGCCAGTTTGATCTGTATTTATTACTAAATCAGAATGAAAATTTGTAATTTTTTTTTGCAGTTCGCTTCTGGAGCTTCTGCACTTCCTTTAATATTTTGTCAATAAGTCTAATGTATTTTTTGATTTTTTATATTGTATAACTTTTCTCTGATAAATGAAATAAATACCTTTGATTTTATTAATCCATCAATTCCAATGCTGTGAAATAAAAATCTAGTCCTTCATATTATGTAGCTGCTTTTGAAGCCAACTGCTGTAATATTTTTGTTGTTACAGGTTGCTTCTGCTTCTGAGCTTCATGGAACCAATAAAAGTCCACTTGCTAATCATATCATATACAGTGGTGCCTTGGTTAACAACACTAATCCGTTCCAGGTTACCGTCGTTATCCAAGGTGCGATCTCCATAAGATTTAATTGAAAATTGATTAATTCATTCCGGCTCCTCCCCACAACCATAGTAATTATTAAAAATGCAGATAAAACTCATTTAAAATGTCTTAAAAATATGGAAAATATCATTTATTTATTATATTTGCTACAAAAAAAATTTAACATTAATAAAATGAATTGTTCATGAAAACAGTTTTCAATTATCAGTCTTCACCAGAAGGACAATTGGGCTCACTTCGGAATTTTTTGACAAATGAACCTGTAAACACTGATTAGCAACTTATAGATTCAATGATTATTATACAGATGAGATTTGATTTTTGCCTTTTGATGGCAAACAAACAGTGATACATATTCATCGATTTATTGTCTATATGAACTGTAGGATCTCGGACAGACTTTTATTTTCTTCTAATGGAATCCAAAACTTCGACATTACATCACTTGCCAGTGTCTAGTAATATATAACACAAACAAACAATAGAATCAGACTTTGTTGGCAGAATTTAAAATAATAATATCTATCATCTTTAAGAAACTAAAAACTAGTGAACTGTTGCGCGTCTATTATTGAATTAGACTTTGTTCGCAGAATTTAAAATAATAATCGTCTAGAAATACTTTTAAGAAACGAAAAACTAGTGAACTGTTGCACGTCTATTTTTAATTAATTAAACAATTTGCTTTCATTACTATATGTTAATTATCATTTACTTAGATATATTTTTATATGGTTATAATTTTATTAATTTTAATAATGATATTGAATATTTTTATATGGTTATAATTTTATTAATTTTAATAATGATATTGTCGGAATTGAATTGATCGCGATAAAAAAAATAACGATTAACAACTGAGCTAACAAATCATGTGATGCGATATAAAAAAATAACGATTAACAACTGAGCTAATGAATCACATGATGTGATGATGAGCTTTTGTACAGAGCTCTATTTTATCAGAAGTTCACATAATCAGGAGTCATTAATCAAGACATTTTTTCTAACAGCCACTTGTCGTTAACCAAGTACGTCATTATCGGAGGCCGTTGTTAACCAAGGCACCACTGTATTTATTTTATTTTGCATTTTTTATTTTTTCATTTTCTCTAACAGCCATTTGTCGTTAACCAAGTACGTCATTATCGGAGGCCATTGTTAACCAAGGCACCACTGTATTTATTTTATTTTGCATTTTTTATTTTTTCATTTTCTTTTTAAATGGTGGCAACCTTTTAAAATATCTTATCATTATTTCGTTAAATGGCTTTTAGAATGATGTGCATCATTATCACGCTTATGGATTGTTTGCAAACTCCACTTCAGATTGTAGGAATCTGCAACAGGTTGGCTGATGATTACATAAGGTCCTGACACCAGGAGAAGTTTTATGTGATTCTCCAACACAACTGTCCGAATGATGAAGGATATAGGCCGATTTTAGAATATGGATTTGGAATAAGGTTGCATGGTTAAGTGGCACAGAGCTCCGGGTTCGAAAGACTGACTGACTCCTTGTTAACAAAAGCAAAGCAAGTTTATTAAATGACAAAAATAAGAGATTAACATAATATAATTAAATCGATAGTAGAAATCGAGATCGTGAACAAATCATCGAATTTAAATGTGAACGATTTATTATAGATAAGAGATCAGAATCGAAAGAGAGCCAAAAAATTTGGACTGAGTTGTACATATACCTGGAAATAGAATCGTTTTCCTTTTATAATAATTGAAGATGTGAACAATTTATTATAGATAAGAGATCAGAATCGAAAGAGAGCCAAAAGGTTTGGACTGAGTTGTACATATACCTGGAAATAGAATCGTTTTCCTTTTATAATAATTGAAGTTTTCTTCTTTATCTTCAGCTATGAAGTCTGAATGAATGAATGAATGAATGAATGAAAATAATACAGTCTTTTTATTGTAAGGTGACTTCCTCCAGCCAGGATGATATGAGTATCAGTTCCTTCTTCCATCCAGTTAGCAGGAACTTGTTGATCGTATCTTTCATTCTTCCATGGATACACAGGTAGTTAACTTATTATCTATCTTCTATATTCCTCTTCTATTTCTATATTCTCTCCTCTATGTTAACTTCATATTGGGTACTTTGACATCAGTCCCCTGGACTGCGGAGATGCGATGGGAACCTGGTGCTGTCGAATAGATAACCACGTGATTGAGAACCGGGAACTGGCAAGATTCCGACCGGGAACCACTTCGAAAGTAACATTAATCCTTTTTTACAGTAGCTATCGCTGATGATTAATTATGATTCATTAATGACTGCATACTAAAACAGAAACAAGTTGAAAAAGAGAGGTTCTTTATCTGATTTGTCGTCCGTTTGTTTATGTTAACTGTTCTGACTCTATTTCCTGTCATGAAGCTTTGCCAAATGTGGCAAGAAATAATTATTAAATTTTTAGCCAAATTTTAAAATAAATTATGATCGTTCAGATCTCAAATATTGATCAATTTTAACAGATAGATTATATAAAAACGGGGAGTATCCTGGATCTTACAAGATTTTTTCTTATTAAATTCAAGACTTTTATCTTTGTACTGAGCAGTATATAATCTATTTTTTACCTTCTGAATCATAATCTTCTCTATTAGACACAATTAATTGTAAAGTTCTTACTATTAAGAAGTGATTTTTTTTTTGGTGAAGATAAAGCAGAAATATTTGTAACGTCTTCATCTTCCTCTGGAATGTTCTCTTTTGTCAGGAGTAATTTATCCCGTTTGACAAAGTCCCATTCCTTTAAGTTTCAATGATAATAGTAGCAAATTTTTCACCTAAAGCTATTGCTTTCTTTGAAATTCTCTCATTATGCTGGTCTTTTAATAATAATTAATTGTTCCAAAATTTGGCTGCAAAATTTCACACCATATGTAATGTCCTGTTTGTTATACGAGTCCATAAATGAGAAGTCCGCTTTCAATATTGGAAATTAGCAGAAAAGTTCCATTTGTCAATGGCTCATCACAGAATTTTTCTATGGTGCTTTCATTATGCCTGATTTGAAATATTTCACTACACCTGATTTTTTTTTTTTTTTTTTTTTTTATATTTTATGCCCCTTTTCAATCAGGGAGATTACTAAGGCATTACACCTGATTTAAAATATTTCACAAATTAATAAGTAAAAATTAATATTTCATGCTGTTACAAGGAGTGTCAACTTTTGCTTCTCCTTACAGATGAAATAAAAGTTAATTGCTTTAAGTGATTAGTCCCATTTTGAAACCATTTTAAATTTTACTCCCCTCACAAGTAAGGCTATAAAATATCATTTAACGATAACAATCGCAGCTTGACTTCAAAAATTTTTATGAATTAATTAACAGTGTTAACCTCTATTAAACACATTTATTGACTTCTCACAAGTATTGTTGAAATAACAGTACTGTAGCTTATTTGTTATTAAAATATCAAATTTCACATTTTTTTTATATTTCACTTTATGGGATATCAAATGAAAAAAATTAATAAGAAAAATCATCTGCTATATTAATAATTATAAAAATTACAATGTGGATTCACAACAAAATTTTGGCAATTTCTTATAGTTTTACATTTTTTCAGATGCAACAGAAAAAGAAATTTTATTGATTTCACATTTAATATAAAAAAGTGTATAAAAAGGTTAAATGTGACTATTTAAATAAAATTTACAAAGATATTGTAAAAAATTACATAATCTGGATAATCTAGATGAAATAACCCTAAAAATGTCATTTAATATAAAAAAGTGTATAACCCTAAAAGTGTATAAAAGGGTTAAATGTGACTATTTAAATAAAATTTACAAAGATATTGTAAAAAATTACATAATCTGGATAATCTAGATGAAGTAACCCTAAAAATGTCAAAATTTTTTATCATTTCTGGCTTTTTTTTTTAAAGTTGTGTGTATTTATTCCTGTGAATATAAATACTTGTAGTTAATATCCTATTATTAAGACAAGAATTCTTTTAATATGCATTAATAAAATTATATTTTGGCTATATATTACCATCAAAAAAAAAAAATAGAAATCAAATCCACAACTATGATCATAGCAACAAACAGATACTTAACATAAAATTATATTTGACTATATATTACCATCAAAAAAAAAAAAATAGAAATCAAATCCACAACTATGATCATAGCAACAAACAGATACTTAACCAATTGTGCTATGGAGACACATTGCAAGACATTCTTCTGTCAGGCCACATAAATTAATTTTATGAATTGTCTATTTTTCAAGCATCAAAAACTATTATTAGGAGAGAGCATTGGACAAAAAGCTTGGACACATATTCAATCATTTTTTGCTCTAGTTTTACCCTGTACAAGTGGATCAAAATCAAAAATTACATAGCTCTGTTCTCCCTCTATAAGTTAATACTGGCTAAAATCATTGTTAGCATGATGATGATCAAAACCATGCAAGATATGCATTGATTTAATGAAATTTTATTAATCATATAACTATAAAAACAATTATTTTATATATAAAAATGAATTTAAATAAAATTTTCAGGTATTAACTTCTATTTTTAACATTGCTATGAAAAATTTATCAAATTATATTCCATTCTTCTGAATATATCCGTAGTTATATGGATAACAAATATTAATTTTTAATTTGTTTTCTAACTCCATAGTGGGAAGATTTAGATTTAATATTTAGCATATGATCTGTACACTTAAATTATTTTTCATATAATTATTTTCCAGTTTAGATTTTATTATTCCTGAATTACCTGAAGGACAGCATCTTACTTTGAATATATTAACAACATGGGGAGATAAACATTATGTTGGTTTAAATGGCATTGAAATCTTCTGTGATAATGGTCATTTAGTAGAAGTTGAAAAGGTGAGTTTTTAGAATAATTACATAATTTAAAATTTTTTAATTAAAATTATAAATAACAATAAGTCAAGAAGTTATATGGATAACAAATATTAATTTTTAATTTGTTTTCTAACTCCA
>AYEL01082627.1:0-21006 GCA_000484575.1 Olivierus martensii
TATATAAATAATTAACTTTTATCATTTTATATACATAATTTATAAAATATTTTTTATTTTATTCTTTGAAATAATTATACACAAAAATTATGCTCCCAAAAAATATTAGAGAATCTTTAACTAATTAAGATACCAAGATGTAACATAAAATATTAATTTTGGTTGCAAATATTGACAAATATTTATTTGAAAATGTTTATTTTGGAATGACTGATTTTCAGGTATATAGATATTGATAATTTATATGATGCTGATCGTAATTATTCGAAACTTTCTGTTTTGTTATATTGAGAAGAAAAAAGAGAAATCAATAGAATAGAAATACTTATTTGAATTTAAAAATAAGTAGTGAGAAAAGAAATATTTGCTAAGAATTGAAGATATAATAAATGCATCGAATAAATTAGCATACTTATATTTGAAAATGCTCAAGTATTTCTGAAGTTATCAAGTGAGGAATATGATTAATAGAAAACCAAGTAAAATATCTGACATAAATAATAACTATAAAGCAGTAAAAAAGAATTTTTTTGAAACAGAAAAAACGGATATTATATGAATATGCGAACAATAATCTTTCAATAATTTGGTACATTAACTCTTTAAAGCTAGCAAATCACCTCTGAGTACACAAAGCGTCACGACGCGTCGCGTTGCCAAAACGCATCGCATTGCGTCGCTCTCCTACTGCTACCGGGTTATTGTCCGTCCACGAAAGCCGCGCCTAGCTAAGGTGGATGAGTCCAAACGCGAAAGGAAAATCGAGTCGGTATAATAACGGGTTAATTAATATTATATTAAGTTCTATTAAATATACTATTTCCAACGTCGATTAATCATTTAGCATTCGACAATTCTGTTAGATATACTATTTCCAACATCAAAACTAATCATTTAGCATTCGACATTACAATAATTCCATTCAACTTCAGTTATATCTTGCGTTTGAAAACATCCATGTGCGATTACATTCAATCTCAGTTATATTGCATTTGAAAACATCCATGTCCGAAGCTATCATCCCTATTTTGTCACTGAACTCGTTCAGTTAGCGCACGCGTACTTGTATCGACGGTCGCGGCTAAGCTGGACGGACAGTAGTAAGAAGACGAGCGACGCAATGCGATACTTAATGGAAACGCGACGCGTCGTGACGCTTTGTAAACTAGATGGTGATTGTCTAGGTTTAAAGGATTTAAAAAAATTCCTCAACCTAAAGTTATGTTTTCATAAAAGTCATTTTTAAAATCTTATCTCGAATGTTATAGTTTATAACAAATGCAGAATTAATAAAATAAAAAATGTGATTTCACGACAATCAAATTACAAACTTTTCTGGCAATAAATCGAAATTGTTCTATCTAGCCACCAGACAGAAATAAAAATGGAAAACAATCATATTTATATTCACAAATTTGAAGAAATAAATCAATGGAACGAATAAAAATGGAGATTAAACAAATGTGTATAAAAATAAACTATACATATATATAGTATATATATTAATAATGGAATCGACCTTATCAATTCCGCTACTTGGATAAAATGACTGGAAAATTGTGTGATTTTTTCTTATTTATTTGAATTAGGATAAGTTCAAGAATTATTTTATCAAAATGCGAAAAATGATTATTATATTCTGAACGAAGTGAATTATTTAAAAAAATAATATAACAAGAATATTATCTATTAAGAAATTGTTGTAAATCTAATGCAGGATATGCTTAATAAAACATGTAAAATATTTTTTATGTTTGTGTTATATTTCTATTAATTTTAAATTAATTCTTAATAAAAATTACAGTTTTTTCTCTAATATTTACTGTCGGCATTGCTGAAATTTCAGATAATGTTAGCACATTAATGTCCAAATACCAAATAGTATTTTGGATACATACAAACAAGGAGTGGAATTTATAATAATAACAATATTTGTGCTATATTTAGGATCATGGTCAGACATATGCAATTTATCAAGTATATAGTTTCTTAATTGCATAATAATCATAATGTAAATGTATACAAAATTATTGTTCTTTATATTAAGAAACAACATCTTCTCGAAATTATAACATTTACTACTGTAGAAATATGTTTAGGACATTACTGGTGTAAAAAGCGTGAAAAAATCTTAATTAAGTATCCAAAACTGGATATAATCATCCGAATTTCAACAAAAAAAAATTAATTCTAACCACTTTTTTCTTCTCAAAACAATACTTCATTTTTTTAATCGCCAATGTCTAATATTAAAAAAACATACATTAAAAGTTATCCATCACATTTATTTAAGAGAATTTTATTAAAATCCTTATAATTTCAATACAGCACATTTTTATACTGTTATAAAGTTCAGATGATTAATTAAACAATTTGAGATACATTGAGAATGTTTAAGTTTTTCTTCACATGATAAAACAAATACAGTAAATATATAATATTCATAATGCACTTCAGTATAATTACCATACTGAATTACTTACTGTTTCATTTAAGTATTTATTTTTTTATTAATTATTATAAATTTGCTTGCTCTGCATACATAATAAACATTTCTTTTTCCAATTTTCATAATATACAGTATATATGGTGAATGAAGAGATTGATTTTTTTTCCAGTTATGTCACAGAATCTCATGAGAGATATACTGCATATGCCGGCTGCCATTTTAAAGTTCACCATAAGATACATGCCAACATATAACATATATGAGTGGTAATAAGGTGAATTCGAATTGACGGATGGCTATAAATGAGCATCCGAAATCATTAAAATCTGAAGGTGTGAAATTCAAGTTTTCAACGTTGAAGTCTGTAATGCATCCACATGGTTAGAGAAGATATTTTAAATGAAATTCTATTTATTCAGTTAGATATTCATGCAAACAAGTTTTACTTTGAAAAAAAAGGTTATATTAAACTACATATAAGAAAAATGCTGAAAAGTATATATTTGTTAGATATTTATCGAATAACAATTTGAAAAATTAACGAACCTAAAAGAAACTTTATGAGAAAGCATTTTTGTCTCAATAAATATTTAAATATAAAATAATCTTATACTTAATTAAGATGTAAAAAATAATAAAAATTATCCTTCAACTGAAATAAATATTAAAATATCCGATAATCATATTAAACATTCAATATTGCAGTCGACAAAGTGAAGTTTATATTCTGCAGTATATATAAATTAACCAGTAAACTAAAAATATTCAAATTATAGTTTCCAAACTTGAGTATTATTTAAATATATATCATTAAAAATAAATTGTATTTGCACAGTGAAAGTTATATGAACAGTTTAAATTTTAAAATGTAATAAACATTACAGATCAAATTATATAAATATTAAAAATTAATATATTCAAGTGTTATGAATTTGATTTATTGCACTATTTACCGACAAAATTATTATAAAATTTGTTTTACATTACAGAAAAAATAGCATATTTTGGTTCCACATTCATTCGATACAGAATTATCCAAGAATCACAAAATTTCAACGCCATTTTTTTTTAGATATCCAAATAACATCAAGTATCAATCACAATATTTGTCCGTGTATTGCATATTTATGAAATTACCAATTTATTTGGAAACGCTTTTACTCTATCATAATAAAATAATGATGATGATAAAATCTTTAGAGACGATTTTGAGAAAAATTTTTTAAAATTTCTTTGGGAATTTCAATTTTTAAAATTTTATTGTACGTTTTCCGATAAAATTTTCTTATACTGTAACTATTTGTAAGGAATATAAAAGTACTTTTTTTAATACTGTATACAGCTGGCGATATTAAAATGGACTGTAAACTAAGAGAGAAAATTAGTGTTAAAAATATAACATTCAAAAAATTTGTAAAGAATTAATTTTTCTTTAAATAGATTCATTTTTCTTGTTTAATTCATCTCACCAAAATTTGACAATATGCTTTCAATATATCAATATATATATGCTTAATTTTTGTTCCTATTCGAATTTTGTTCTAAAAATAACCCTGTTGATAACGATTCTCATAATAATATTACCAAATGAAATTTGGTTAAAACTAACACTATAGTTTTCTAAATAAAACTGATTCGAATTTGCATATCTTCAGACATTTGTGAATGTACAGTATACGACAGTCAAGTATCAAATAGTATTATCAAATCGGAATGATGCTCTGCTGGAAAGACTATTATATTAAAAAGAGGAAAATAAATTCCTTCATTAACAATTTTATGAAGAGAAAATATCATACAGGCTACTTTATCATTATTGAACGACAAGTATTCTGATTGAACCAGATAGTTAAAGTATGAAGATCATTGAAGAGAAATTCTTTATCACAATTAATTAATTTAAAATCATCTGTATAATCTATTAACTCTGACTGCAAATTCAGATAAAAAGCTGGATTATTGTAGCCTACCACTTTTTTTTCCTAAAAAAAGAGCTTTATGTATTAATTCTGCCAGTCATCAACACATTACTATATAGAACCAAATATCTCAGAGCATTCAAATTTTAAAGAATATTTTATTCATAAATTCTTTATTATCAATTAATTTTAGCGGTCGTTGCATCGCCTGTTACAATATGGCGGTTATTCACTTCATAAAAATATCAAAATATATAGTTAACTGAAAGGATTTTAAATGTAGGTTTCATCTGTGTTTTTCACATAATTATTTTTGCCTTCTATTTGGTTACAAGCTGTCTGCAAAGCCTCTCAAGAAAAAAACATTCCAGAGCATTCAAATTTTAAAATGTCAATCATCTTTTCAGCCTAAGGCATATCTTAATAATTTGAAGTTTTCACGTGTTCTCGTTATAAGATGGTGGCATTCATAATTTTAAAAATTCTATAGTCTATATTTAAACTAATTACTTGTAATTTATGCAATATGTAGTCATTCGGAAGATTTTTTCCGGTAAAAAATAGTTAAAACCACACTCACCAACAGTACTTAAATTTTTATTTATTTTATTTGTACTTTTCTTTTTTTTTTCTTTTTTATTTTGTATATATTAGGCTCAACGACCGAAAACGCTCTTTGAGCGAAAAAACAACCACATCGCGTTCTGACTTTTCTGATTTAACCACTACGCGAAATTCGTGTGCCCCACTTTCAAAAGAGCTCACAACGCGTTTTACCATACTCAGAAAGGTCACAAAGCGAAATTTGTGTTGTGGTTCTTTCAATAATCGACAAAAATGCATTTTGGAAATGTGAACATGCCACAACGCGTTGTGCACACTTGTCGATACAGCCATTTCACGATTAAATATAATTAACAAAAAGGAAAATTTTGTTAATTATTGTTCTTTAATAATAATATAAAATATTAACAAAATTATTGTTAATAATTATTGTAATAATTATTTGCCTTCTTGACTGAGAATGTTTATTTTATAGTTTATTTTTGCTTATCGATTTGTGAGATCCTATCTATACCTGGCAACTTGTCATCAATGGTAGGGTATAACCGAACTGAAAACGTCGTTTTTTAAATCAGCCAATAGACAATTATTAAATTTCAAATATTTTTAAATTGATTGGCTGATTTAAAAAACGACGGTTTCAGTTCCTTTTATGTAGGGCCAGGTATAGATTCTTGTTTGTAGTTTCATTTAGCGATTAATAGTGAATATTTTGTTGGATTACATGCTAATCATGTCAACTAAAAAGCAGATTTTTTATGATAAATTGAGTAGATTCTTGTTTGTAGTTTCATTTAGCGATTAATAGTGGATGTTTTGTTGGATTACATGCTAATCATGTCAACTAAAAAGCAGATTTTTTATGATAAATTGAGTGAGTTGAAGAATACAAACAGTGATCGCAGTGTTTTTATCGATAACGAGCGATATAAAATGCTACTTCAAGAAGTAACAGAAGCTCAGTTACTTCGAAAAAATAAGCAATCATTATCGTCAAAGCAGTATCGTCGTATCAAACGCTATGACATTTTAAAAATTGGTGATACTCAGAAACTTATTGAAAGTTATTCTGAAATCTTGGACGATTCTAAAATCCGCTATTTCTGTACAGCGGATGAATTATTTGATGTATTGGAGACAGCACATCTCAACGTAGGACATAAAAGATCAAGAGGTACGTACATTTTTTGTATTTGGCTAAATTTGATACAATATTACGAATTCCAAGATGTTTTTACACAATTTTGACCTCGCGAAATATACCAAAATATTTTTCATACAAGTCCATTTAATAAGTAAATCAATTTTCCTATATTATTCTTATTTATGTTTCAGTTATGGAAGCCGAACTAAAAAAGAAGTAATGTTACTCGGCAAATGATAAACCTTTATCTCTCACTGTGTGAACAGTGTCAACTGAAGAAAAAGATACCAAAGCGTGGATTGGTTGTACGGCCTATTGTATCTAATCATATGAACTCTATGTCAAGTGGATTTGATTGACATGCAGTCAGAACCAGATAAAGAATACCGATTCATTATGAATTATCAAGATCACTTGACGAAATTCACAATTCTTCGGCCTCTTAAGACGAAAACCGCCGAGGAAGTAACATATCAACTCATGGACATATTTTATTTGGTGCTCCATGTCAAAGCGACAATGGTCGCAAATTAAATAATTAAAAGTTTAGCTAATATGTGGCCTGAAATGAAGCTTGTTCATGGCAAACCGCGACATCTCAGAGTCAAGGTTCGGTTGAAAGGTCAAACCAAAATGTTCGTGACATGCTAGTGGCGTGGATGGCTGACAATAATACGGAGAAATGGTCTGAAGGATTCCGATTTATTCAAAGTAAGAAGAATCGAGCTCTCCATTCAGTAATTAAGACAAGTCCTTATGAGGCTATGTTCGGATTAGCGCAAAAGATTGGACTTGCGGACTCCTCTCTTTCCAGTAATTTATACTCGTCTATAGAAACAGAAGAATTGGAATAATTCCTTTCTTCGATAAAAGGCAATGATAAAGACAAGAGTGGTGAAGAAAAAGGACAACAAACAACCTTGTGAAAAATAGACCTCAATCTGGAGATATTTTTTTAATCAAGAAACAGAAAATATTGATGACAATAAACTTTATTGTGATTTGTGAAAAAGAAACTTCCGGAGCCCACAAGTGTTTAGGATGTCATCAATATGTTCACGTTATTTACGAAGAAAGTGATGAAATTAATGAGGGCTTTGGAGAGAATGCCATTTGCAAGCTCTGTAAAAGGAAGAATAGTATCAGCGTAGAGAGAAAGTGTGCTAAATTTGGTCAGGAACAAGCAAAAAAAAAATGCTTTCATTTTCTCAGTCAAAATTTCCTGAGGTTGAAGTTGGAACTAATGTTATGGTCAGAGTGCCTGATGTGGACAGAGGACGCGCAGCTCCTAGAAATGTCTTAGCTGTTGTTGCATCAAATACTTCGAGAGGACTTAATCATTTAGGTACAAAAAAATCTTAAGCGACTTTATGCTCGAAATGAATTTATAATTGCCGAGAGCAACTTTACTGAACTGCAAGACGTGTCATCCATCCAAATAACTCTTCGTTCGGCTTCTCTGTTGTCATCTGGGAGCAGAAAAGGTTTTATTTATTGTCAATGTAAAAGATACTGCATTGACAAAAATGCAAATGTCTCTCTAAAAATAAAAAGTGCAATTCCAAATGTCACAATACGCGTAATGTGACATTTGGAATGGCACAATCAAAACAAATTATCCTAAACTTATCCTAATTCACAAAAATTTAAACTAACAAATATAAATACAAATTAAAAACTAACATACAAAAAGAAAAGTTGAAAACGCATTACAAACTAATAAATATATAAAAGTTGAAAAAACATACTACATGCTAACAAAATATATAAAAAATAAAAAACAAATTAAAATCTAATGAACAAATTATTAATTAACTTATAATCTATTTATATACAGTGGTACCTCGGTTCACGAACACAATCCGTTCCTCGACCCTGTTCGTGATCCGAAAAGTTCGTAAGAATCAATCCCATTGCAATTAATGTAAATCCAAATAATACGTTTTTTGTCCTAGAAAAAAAATTTTTAACATGTTATGGCTTTTTGTGTGGAAATAATAAAAAATACAAAAAGGAAATAAATATAACAGTAATATTAGAAGAAATAATTTTAAAATGTTATGGCTTTGTGTAGAAATAATACAGAAAGGAAATAAATATAATTTTTAACATGTTATGGCTTTTTGTATGGAAATAATACAGAAAGGAATAACATGTTATGGCTTTATGTGTGGAAATAATACAGAATTAAATAAATATAACAGTAATATTAGAAGAAAGCATGTTTAACACCACCTCCACTAACACTTTTAACTTTTTGGGAGCCATAACAAGGGATAAATTTAATTTATTAACACACTTAACTTTTTGGGAGCCATAATAAGGGATAAATTTAATTAATTTTTTTGGGAGCCATAATAAGGAATAAATTTAGTTAAATAATGAAAAAAACTAAAATATCAACACTTGTTGGGACTCTACTATGAGCTGGGCTAACTGGATTGCTTCTGGGGCGAGGCTGTGAGCAAGGTTTAAATAAAGAAAAACTAAAATATCAACACTTGTTGGAACTTTATTGTACCCATATGACAACTGGATTGCTTCTGGAGGCGAGGCTGTGCGCAAGGTTTTGTGCGCCGCGAGCGGATTGCTGCTGGGGGCGAGGCTGTGCGCAGGGTTTTGTGCGCCGCGGGATTACTGCTGAGACGAGGCTGTGCGCAGGGTTTTTGTGTGCCACGAGTCACGTGCGCTCCATGCACTCCGTGCGTGTATTTTGTGCGCCGCGAGTCACGTGCGCTCCATGCACTCCGTGCGTGTGTTTGAAGCATCGTTCGTAACGCGAAGCAAAATTTGTTCGCAAATGGTGTTACGAGTCACGTGCGCTCCATGCACTCCGTGCATGTGTGTTCGTGAACCGCGAGTCACGTGCGCTCTATGCACTCCGTGCGTGTGTGTTCGTGAACCGAGCAAGTTTGCGCTCCATACACTCCGTGCGTGTGTGTTCGTGAACCGAAGCATCGTTCGTAAAGCGAAGCAAAATTGTTCACAAATGTGTTCGTAGACCGTGAGCTCGTGATCCGAGGTATCACTGTATTCTTTGTAATAAAATATAAAAAAAAAAGCATCGTTCGTAAAGCGAAGCAAAATTTGTTCGCAAATGGTGTTCGGAACTGAGACGTTCGTAATCCGAGGTATCACTGTATTTCTAAATAGTCTTTGAAATTATTTCATATGAAAGTTCGTGAATTCAGATACAGTCCTTTTTGTAATTATTCACTTCTTATGAAAAACTTCAAGACACACAGTCACTGAATTTCTTTTGAGTTACAGTATATCTATAATTAATCACTGAAAATTTCTGTTGAAGAAATCTTCCGTGCACATACGAAACACAATTTTATGAAAAATGATTTTTCCGATGCACATATTCTCTTTTCCTTTAAACTGATTCATGTTCAATGTACACTATTGAGGGGAATTTTCTTATAAGATGAAACTTATAATCAATATTGGAAATCCATCATAATCGAAGATCAGGTCACAGTTTCTGAGATATTTCTTGTACACATAATCAAAAAGTGGAGTATCTTTCTGGTTGGTCTTTTTTTTTCCACATCTCGGAGCATCACTTATTATTTCTGTCTGTTAAAAAATTTCCTAACTTTTCTAAGGAAACCTCCTCCTTTTCTTGAGTCGCTTTTCTAAGGCTTCTTCTCTTTCCAATTCTGCCTTAAGATTCTCAAATTTATTAGCTGTTTCTATGCGAATGACGTCGAGCAAAGCTTTAACGGTGTACAATGTCATTCCTTCAACTTCTTCAATTGAATTTTCGTGCTCTTCAGATTCCGACTCTTCGACCTCCAAAACAGAGACGTCATCATTACAGAGTTCTTCCAATATTATAAATTTCATGCAGCCAGGAAACGCAAAGTCGGATTCGTGCCATTCTTCAACTGGAAAATTTGGATCTGGCGAAGTTCGGAATTTTTCCAATCTTTTTTCTGCTCTTTTGTTAATGAAATCAGTCAACTTCTTCTTATTTATCAATACCTTTCGAAACTTCAGAAACTCTGGAATGGCGGAAAGATCACTTTTGGATAAAGACAGTTCCAGAGAATCTTCAATACAAAAGCTATCAAAGCTGTTAGAATGTAGACTGTAAATAATCGAAATCTCAGGTTCGATTAGATATCTTCATCTTCATTTTCATCAACTGGAATAACTTTATTATTAAATCTTGTTTTAGAAAAAGACGAAAAGCCTTTCTTAGCAATCCCATATTTAAAGCTGAAAATTATTTTCGCATTCAACAATCGACGTTGAACAATAAAACAATATATTGTCACCTCGATATCGTTGACGATGTTGTATTGATGTATTTATTTGCCTTTGAAAATTTTACATATATTTTAATCTTATATCATTACTTTTATAAAACATGGCCACTTACAATTTAATACTACAAAATATATAATATTTTGTATAAATAAAGTTCTTATAAATAAAAAAAATATATTTATTATGTGTATAAATAAAGTTCTTATAAATAAAAAAATATATATTTATTATGGTATAATAATTTTTAATAAAATTAAATAAATCTTATAAAAAAAAACGAAAAATAGAGTACAGCTTTAATACAACATATTTAATGCCACGGATGGGCTGGTTTATCGGCACAAATTCTCTCAAATCGGGGTGTGATTGAAGATATCTCTACTCAGTCACACCCCGATTTGAGAGAATTTCTTTTTCATCACAATTCTTTCGCAATCACTAAATGAAATCGATATTTTTCTTTAAAACAACTACAATAGAAAGTTTCTGCAGATATAGATATAGGGTATGTCCGGGAGAGATGGACCCTTTATAAGAATTGCTATATTTTTGGTATTTATAGCAATACCAATTTAAAACAATCACTATAAGATATTCTGGTGACATATATTAACAGCTAATAATAATATAAATGTAAAAGACATATAAACAAATAAGTTAATGATTTTTAACACTTAAACTTTATTGAAAAATATAGAGTCTATCGATTTGAATAATATCAAAATTATAACAAAGTTCAGAATCTTTATTTTCCAGATTTTGAATACTGAAGAATGTATGATAACATTTTCTATTGTATTTTATCATTTAATTAATGATATAATTTGATTAATTATTACAAAATTTAGATTCACAATTTTCCTAGTTATTTTCTTAAAATTTCAAAGCAAACATTATTCATTTTTCTTAGTATTTTTCCTATTAATTACTGTTTAAATTATTGTCTGTAATTGTATTTTTTCTTTTATATCTAATATTTGATTATTGTTTTCTATAGTTTTGTCCATTTAAATCTATTAATGTTTTTATATATTTATTTTTTCATTTTGTGATTTTCTCTTATTTATCTTTAATTATTAACTTTGAATTATCATTACTGCTATCATCTACCGTTTCAAACTATATTTTTTCATTATCATGAAGATTGCGACAACAGGACTCCACAAAATATGATCGGTAAATCATTGGATCTCCAGATTAACTGCGCCAAATTGGATGGAGTATTTTTAAAAGCAAGATTATACTTTAAGAAGATAATATTTAAAATTTTGTTTTCGCCTGACATATGAGGAATTAAAAAAATACAGCATACATATATAGTTAGCGTTACAGGTTAGGTTAGGTTAGTTTTATTACGCCGCCATATCCTCATGGGATATATCATATCCTCATGGGATATTCTGTATCTGGCGGCGGCCATTTATAGCTCCCATCACAAACTACCCAGTACCCATGATGGGGTCAACCGAAGGATGGAGTTCAACAGGCCGGGCCCGGACCCCTCCTGAAAAATTGGTGGTGTGTTGACTCGGATTTGAACCCGGATCCTCCAGGGTGGTAAGCCGAAGCTTTCCCAAGTAAGCCGAAGCTTTACCACGCTCTCCAGGGTGGTAAGCCAAAGCTTTACCACGCGGCCATCCGGCCGACCGTTAGCGTTAAAAAAAAGGAAAAATGTCAAAAAAATATTCGCCAACATACAAAAGTAAATTCTATAAAACGATTTTGATACAGTTTTTTTTAAATAAGAAACTACATTAAATATTTTAATTTGTATTTTTTATCATAACATTATAGATAATATTTTATATAAAAAATTTATATATAAAAATTGATGATTTCTGCATATGTTTAAACTCGCATAGATTATCCACTATTAGTTCTAAAATATTAAGGCATCAAATTTTATCTTTTTTTCAGAATTTTATCTTTGATTTAATTTAATTTTAAAACAGACTTGTACAATATTTGGTTATGTTTAAATTTATCATTTTGATTTAATATTCTTTATTATGTACTTAGTTTTTATATATTGAAGGCTATTTATTAATAATTTACTTAATATCTGTAATGTTATCCAGATTTACAAAAGATCAATTCATGAGACAAAATCTTTGATCAAGATTACCATGAACCAGAAGCCAACAAATACAGCAGTTCCTCAATAGGAAGGAGGCAGCTACCAACACTTCCGATAAATGTTTTCCAAATCCGGAAGGGTCGGCCGGATGGCCGCTTGATAAAACTGTTGCTTACCACCCTGAGGCTGGGTTCAAATCCGGTCCCATACCTCTAGTTTTTCAGGAGAAGTCCGGGCCCGGCTCGTTGAACCCCATCCTTCAACCATTCGTTGACCCCATCATGGGTATTGGTCAGTCTGTAATAGGCTCTATAAGTGGCCGCCGCCAGATACAGAATATCCCATGAGGATATGGCGGCTTAACCAAACCCCAAAGGCACAGAAGAGATGAGCCGGTTACACTGATCTGTGCCTAGATAAGAATATGGGTCTAGTAAGAATTTTAATCCCGAGTTCCAGCTATGCAGTTAATATCCAATGTTTCGATTTTTGGCATATGTAAGAGTTTCTTATTATGTAATACCAAATTAACGAAAAATTATTTTCTAGTGATTATTTTTTATTGAAATATTGCAGGGAAGTCAAGCGGCTTCCATGCTTCAAAAATTTATTCCTAAGGCGTGCATTCACCTATAGGAGGTATCACAGGCGGATGGATAGGATCAGTAGCAGAATTTCATCGGAAATCACTTAGGAAATAGGCCGGAGGAAATAATGCTTGCCTATATCCACCTATAACAAGACGTAGCGGATCATAAGAGAATAGCTATTTTTTATTAAATTATGCAGGGGTAATCACTCTCCACACCAAAAAATTTATTCCTAAAGATGTAAGCATGTATGTATGTATAAGTGCATGCATAGTATTAGTATAAAAATCTCATGGATGAAAATCAGAATCGCTCATCAGAATAATGCAAAAGACTTATCTAAGTAAGCAATTCTGAGAATAAATGCGATATACGTGCAATTTATTCCCAGAATGTTTACTGACGAAGAGTATATATTAATTTCTTTTGGTATTTTAAAAAGAAATCGAATTAAAAATTAAATTGATGAGTAGTTTTCTTAATTTTTTATATAATTCAGTGTTAATATGATTCGGCATATGATTTTCTTAAAATTTACATCCTGAATAAATTTAAACGTAACAATTTAAATAATGTTTCTGATTATATTTTGTATTAATGAATTTTTTTTATAAAATCGTAATATATAATAATTTTCTCAACTTTTTTAAAATTATTTATTTTGTAGAGGATAGAGGATGATATCTTTCGCTATGTATTTAATTTGCTTGCTTAAGCAATTTTCTTGTCTTACAAAATAATGTTAAAAATTACTTATATACAAAGGCATATAAAGTTTTATCCGAAGAATAGTCATCAAAATTGTTTATTTTGAATTAGTTTAAATTTTTCTCAACAGGTGTCAGTTCAGTCAGTGTCAATCTAGAGAGCCTACAACCAGAGAGTGGCCATACGGGAAATAATTTTTTATTGGACACTTACAGTCACGTGACTTAGATCGCCATTATTTTTCCAAACAAACTATATTCTGTATTGGATTTGTATGCTTTAACGTTAGTTTTTCGAGATATATCGTTTATCATCTAACCTTTATCGAAAATTAAGGTAAGTGATCTTATTAAATGACATTGTTGTTTAACATTCTATGTTGTGTTTATTAATTTTGTAGTTTTATTTTAAAAATAAAACTACAAATTTCAGATAGACCTAATGACACTGATATTAATTTATTTTTTCTTCATCTTTACGATGTATTGCTTAAATTTTGAAAATTTTCAAAACTATTTTTGTTATTTTAATTTTATTTTTTAACATCCTTTACAATAGTTTTCTCTAAGAACAGAATATGATGCAATAACTAATACTTACTAGTACTACTTAGTATTAATTTTGATTTTGTTTGATAAATTTTAAAATTTTTACTATAAGATATAAAAGAGCTGATATTTTAATAAAGCTTTCTGTATATTAGAATAATTTAGTAGCTATACAAGTTTTTTGACACGTTAAACTTATATTAGCCTAAATATACTAGGCCTATAGTGCCAATATATTAAAATCTTGGAAAATTTGGAGGCTAACTATAGTTTATATTCAAAGTTGAATTACTTAGGCTTACTTGTTAGAATAACAATAATATTAAAACTATTTCCCTTTGCCCATTTGGTACATGACCTGATTATAAGCAAATATCATTATTAGCTAAATTTAACAATCTATGCCATTATATTAAATAACTGTTTTGGTAATAGGTATTTAAGTTCCAGTCATATTCTAAAATTACATAAATAACATTGTAAAATAAAGTAAATCATAGTTTTTTATTTATACCAGACTATTTATGTGCAGAAATGTTTCAATTTAAACTAAATGAACTTACTGCATTTTTGCAAATTGATGAATTAGTTCTTATTCCATGTATAACTATATATTTTGCCAATAAACATAGTAGGTTAATAGGTTGTTTACCATTATAAATGTGTTCAAAACAGCTACTTAAATACCTATTACCAAAACAGTTATTTAATATAATGGCATAGATTGTTAAATTTAGCTAATAATGATATTTGCTTATAATCAGGTCATGTACCAAATGGGCAAAGGGAAATAGTTTTAATATTATTGTTATTCTAACAAGTAAGCCTAAGTAATTCAACTTTGAATATAAACTATAGTTAGCCTCCAAATTTTCCAAGATTTTAATATATTGGCACTATAGGCCTAGTATATTTAGGCTAATATAAGTTTAACGTGTCAAAAAACTTGTATAGCTACTAAATTATTCTAATATACAGAAAGCTTTATTAAAATATCAGCTCTTTTATATCTTATAGTAAAAATTTTAAAATTTATCAAACAAAATCAAAATTTCTCAAAGAAAAGAATATGATGTAGTAAATTACTTACTACATCATATTCTGTTCTTAGAGAAAACTATTGTAAAGGATGTTAAAAAATAAAACTAAAATAACAAAAATAGTTTTGAAAATTTTTCAAAATTTAAGCAATACATTGTAAAAATGAAGAAAAAATAAATTAATATCAGTGTCATTAGGTCTATCTGAAATTTGTAGTTTTATTTTTAAAATAAAACAACAAATTTAATAAAACAAACTACAAAATTAATAAACACAACATACAATGTTAAACAACAACTACGTCATTTAATAAGATCACTTACATAAATAATGAAAAAATATCAATAGATTTTACGATATGAAAGCAATTCCTAACTCGTAATACAATGTACTGTACATATTTCAACTTATATTTAGTTAATAAACTAAAATATTCTAGCAAGAATATTGTTAAATTTTATTGTAATTAAAATGTGTTTCAGAAAATTTTTTTTTTTTTTTATATATACACACTAGATGTAGAACATTTAATCTCTATACATGCACAGAGATCAGTGATATGGAAACGTTTGGAAAAAACATGGCGGCTAATCCTCGTATGGCCACTCTCTGCTTGTAGGCTCTCTATGTCAATCAAGAGAGCCAAGAGATGGATTTTATCTTGCATTTAATTACATAAGCATATCCTTAATGATGAAAATGAGCATTATTCATCCCAAAAACTATCGTAAGTATCTAAAAAATAAAGAAAATGCTACACTATTATTGGTATTAATAAGAAAAAAAATATGATAATATACATTTCCAAATTCAATCTGTTGTCATCATAAAAATTGATAACTGCATTAATTAAAAATAAAAATGATTAATTTTTCAAACATTCTTTTGTCGTTGGAATGATAAAGGCATAAATGCATTGAACTGAGATAGTCAATGTTCTTTTGTTTGACATTCTCCATAAAAATTTATGGAAGAGCTTTTAATGAATACAATTTTTATATAATTTTTAATAAACATCTTGCAATGTTTTTATCGATAAAATTAAATTGGAATTAGAACAGAAAGGAAACTAAATACATTATTCCTAGTATAAATGATAATCATAAAAAATAATCCGAGTTCTATCTTTGATAGAAACCAATGACCAGTTAATTCTGGATTAATTAAAATGCTGTACTTAATAGTGCACAGTTAAGTTTTTTTACTTTATAGTTTACGCTACTTCCCATCAGTTAGGTACGAAGCTGCGGAGTATTCAAATTCCCACCACTTTCCGCCTACGCTCTTGATGGAGTCAGTCATCAGGTGGAAGATGGGGTTCAATGGGCCGGTCCCAGACCCTTCCTGAAAAAATCTGGAGGTGTAGGAGCAGGAATTGAACCCAGTCCTGCAGGTTGAAAGCACAGCACGCTTCCATCCAGCCGACACAATTAGTTATTGTGCCTTAACAATTTGATCGAAGCAAGCATAAACAATCAAAATATATTCTATACCCTTTAACATTTTATAGTAATCAACTAAATCTAGTTGATTATATCAATAATAAACATATTTGTTAGGAAGAATACAAAAACTAACAGGGTTTTCCGACATAGATTTATGTTATGCTATTCGTAGTACAAAATTATTTTATAAATAGCAATATTTTGTGCGAATAACGAAAAGCATCTATGCATTTATTATTCTTGTAAGATATAAGAATATGTTGTAAAATGATTCATTTATAAATTTCATGTTATATAATTATAAAACATGAAAAACAATGATAATATGTTTTGTAATCGTTTATTGTCTTGTGATATATTTTTTCCAATTATTAATCATTAATTATAATGAAATGGTAAAAAAAATTGCTTCATGTTAAAAATTATTAAGTTCATTGAAATGTTCCAAATAAGTTGTAACTTATTTGGAACTGATCAATGAATATATATATACATCAAATTGTCAGATATGTATATATTCAATCTTTATATATCTAAATATAAGTGAAAATGAGTTTCAATAAAATTTTACGAGATCATGTTTCATTCATTTCAATATTCTATCGATATTTGGAATAGTAGAGACATTTTAAAGAGTAATCTTTTAATATATGCCAATCATCTATATTTATAATTGATATAAATTTGTAATATTGCAAACTGAATATATTCAGGAAATATACAACTATATTATAAAATGTTTTAAATTTACTAATTCAAATATAGAAATATCAACATTCCATACAAGAAATTCATATATCTAAATATCCCTTTAATCTTCGCACTTATGCATTTACATACCACGCATTTTACACCTTTAATTCTCATCATCAGTAGATAATAAAAAACGGTTGTTTCCTAAAAATCCAACCCCGGATCCTCTTCCTAGGAAGTGGTAACTCCATATTTAAAGATATAAATCTTTAAATTGATAGCTAAATAGGCTCTGATACAGAAATATATACACACAGGGGTTATCAGAGGAGAGCAAGATGGGCGGCTGTCCCGGGCCTCCCAATTTTAGGGTGCTTCAATTTATAACTCAATAATTAGAAAAAAAAATATTTGTATATTTTTAAACTGTTCGAGCTTCAGTGTGTGTCAAAATTTCAAGTTTTCTATCAATATATTCGCTTTTTTTATACACTTATCACTCTATATTTGCCACTTTGAAGAGCCTCAAAAATATTAGTTGTCCTGGGTCTCGCATTTTTTTGAAATCCCCTATATACACATATAAATCTATTTACTATAGACAAAAAGTTAAAATATTTACCATTGAAATTTTTTATTTTTCATTAGTTAAAAGAAATTTCTCTAGTCTCACGAATTAATATAGTTTGTTTTTCAGGTTTTATCGAAATCTTCATGATATAACTTTTTTAAAGAATAAAGAATGTTCTAAAGTTTAAAAAATAAATTTTATTGTTGTTCCCAGTTTTATTGCATAAGGGATTCTCACCTTCAATATTTTAACAGCATTGGAAAATTGCTTACTTAGATAAACATTTGTAACTATCATGTATTTTGCATAATTTACTAACTATACATAATTCATGAAGCTATAACTAAATGTGTGGGAGAATTATATATTAGATGGTAATACTTTTAATTTAACATTTCTATGACTTTGTCTTTAAATAAAATCATTCATTGTTCTAAAAAATTCCAATAAAAGTAATATGTTAGAGTCCGTTTTAATAAAAATTGCCACACACATATGGAAATCAGTCTAACAGCATATCACAAACAAATAAATATGAACTGAAATTATTATTCTCAAGGAAAGTTATCATCCTGTGTGAATCAATTTTCTTTCTGATAATTAATTTTTTAATATAAAAAATATTCTTTAGTGTTATTATTGAATCATAAAAATCCTTTATTTTTTAAAAATTCATTTATGTACTTTATATTCAATTCGATCATACAAATTAATAATTATTGCATTATGAAGACATTTTTCGGAATATTTTAATATTTTTGAGAAAATTGTTGTTATTAAATATAAGAAATAAGATTCAATTCTAAAAGAATCAATTTTCCAAAAATTTTACATAAACTTTGTATATAAACAATCCGAATATTTTAATATTTTTGAGAAAATTGTTGTTATTAAACATAAGAAATAAAATTCAATTCTAAAAGAATCAATTTTCCAAAAATTTTACATAAACTTTGTATATAAACAATTACACACCACTTCCAGCTAGATTAGATTTGTAATATAATTTACATTTTGAGTGATTGGTTGAATTTAAACTTTTTTTTAAAAAATTGATAAGCAACTTTACATAATTTTAAAATTTAATGATCTATTTTTTTATCATCTATAAAAAACCATATCATTTTGTGAGATTCACAATAGTAAGAGAAACCGATTTGTATGTTTAAAGTTCCACTCACTCTCTCAACATTATTTTGTCTGTTAAACCCTAAGTAAGAATCGAGTTTGACATCCCTGTTTTAATCCAACTTCCGATTTATCGTAAAAATATAATCAAATTTGATATAATATATAATATCAGTATATAATATTATAAAACATATTGTAATCAAATATGGTAAGGATTCAAAAACTGAATTTTCTTTATAAACCTGCTAGAAAGAAAAGTAATTTTTTTGATAGCAGAAATTACTGTAGACCTACTTCCCATTTCAGAAAAAATTAATTAAGTTAACATCCACCAAACAGATTTAGTGGCTAGGCTAACAGTCTTTATGGACCACAGAGCCTCTATATAAAGAGAAGCATGACAGCAAAAAAATAAAAGTGGGTTGCTAAAACTCCTGAATTTCCCAGAAGACAGAACTCCCGATTGTCCCAGAAGACAAATGTTTCCTTTGCTTGGCAATATATATGCCCACTACATAACGTTTAAAATTAGTAAATAATTATAGCAATAGTTTTGCAAAACTTTTTTTGTGGATCTTTGTCTCTTTCATCAGTAAGATACTAAGTGACAACTCTAATTGAAATAAAAGTGGGTTGCTAAAACTCCAGAATTTCCCAGAAGACAGAACTTCTGATTGTCCCAGAAGACAAATGTTTCCTTTGCTTGGCAATATATATGCCCACTACATAACGTTTAAAATTAGTAAATAATTATAGCAATAGTTTTGCAAAACTTTTTTTGTGGATCTTTGTCTCTTTCATCAGTAAGATACTAAGTGACAATTATCAAACGTGTCAACTCTAATTGAAAATATGGTATGGCACTAGATGAATTATTTATGGAATGAATACGATTTTTTCAGAAATCATTTGAATTTAAATAAAAATGATACTGTAAATTAAAGCAAAAGATTTAAGTAATCATCATCAATAACCGTACTCTAATTGAAAATATGGTATGACACTAGATGAATTATGGAATGAATACGATTTTTTCAGAAATCATTTGAATTCAAATAAAAATGATACTGTAAATTAAAGCAAAAGATTTAAGTAATCATCATCAATAACCGTATTGGTAGATAGCTGCATTTTGCATTAGTTTAAGGATTTCAATAAATGAATTTTGCAAAATATGAGAAGAAAATCGTCGAAAAAGTTTGTTTTGAAATAAACAGAAAAATACACTCAGCCCTCGATTTACATGGTAGATACGTTCCTAGAAAAATCGTGCAAACCGAAATCGTGTAAAACGAGACGCAGAATTCATATAATAATAGTAGGATATCTTAATTAAACTGTAAACCATGTAAATCGATCTAAAGAAGATAATGAAAAGATTCAATTAAACTGTAAACCATGTAAATCGATCTAAAGAAGATAATGAAAAGTCGAGGATAGGTTCTTTATAACATATAAAATGAGATAAGGATTAAAGGAAAAAAAGGGAACTGGTTCATTAATTTTTAGAGACAATTTAATGCATTAAATTGTCTTTTTAATACTTTTTCAATTTATTTTTGAAAATGAAAACATAAACATTAATTAATACCGAATACGGCACAAAAAACAAATTAACAATATTCCGTATCCTTAAATAAAAACAATAAAATACAGGTATACCTCGATTATCGCGGTTTCGATTATTGCGATTTTCGATTTATCGCGGTTTATAATTTGATACCAAAATTCGAATTATTGCGCTCAAATTCGAATTATCGCGGTCACGAGATGTAGCCCACTACATATGCAACCAGAATTACATTTAGTTCGAATCGCCACTCTCCAAGTAGTGCTTCGTTTTTATCC